>JAWZYV010001544.1:0-16365 GCA_038373885.1 Cheiracanthium punctorium
TCGTCACTGGCTGAAGAATGTAATATCCCTGGCTAGAGAAATATTAATGGATCCCTGCCAGGGATACTATTTATCCCCTGCTGAAGAAATATTAAACTGGTGAGTGAAGATTTTGGGATTCAGATTGGGAAGTCAAAATGAAGGTGGTATGTTATCGTTTGTTACTATACTCTAAGGCGACTGCCTTAAAATTTCGTCTCTTTTCTAAGCTAAAAACCCTCAAGGGTGGCTACCAATACAAGTACATTGTATGTAGCTTGTGTATTTGTGATTCCATAGAACAATCTATGACTTTTGCTTGAATATAAGTCAGTTTCCACGCGTGTCGGCGACTGCATTTGTCAAGTAATATGTGAGGGAAGCATCTGCACCTTCCCTTCTTCTTCTTTTCATGTGTCCCCCCCTGGAGAATGTTTACTTTCAAATGTCCCCCCCCCCCCTGGAGAAAATGTTCAGTTCGCACCCTGGGTATAGTAGGAATATGGAAGGCGAATGTTGTAAAACAGTCTTAGTAGGCGATTTTAAAATAGATTCCAATTCTGTAGAGGTGTTTTATGGAACAAGAAAGCCAAGTACGGCGCACTCATGGATGATGATACCATTTACAATTGAATGGACGAAAGAAAACGACTAGGGCTGACGCATGGGTTATGATACGCTTTTAATATATAAGGACCAAAATGTGAACTTCGTTTGTATTTAGTAAAAACACTTCGTTTGTATTTAAAATATGAGAGTGTTTCAGATTTTCTGTGTTCTTATTTTATTCAATTCGGCACCCTCTAGCTTCAGAGAAGGGAGGGCGAGAATTTGGTTTTCCAATTTGTTATTTTTCCATTCGTTATTTTTTCAAACACTGACCACATGATAATTTAGAATGTTTTCCACTTTGCATTGGTTTGTAACTAATATTTCGTCTAGAAAGAATTCATTAAACGCTGTCTTAAACGTATTAAGCCATAGTTAACATTGCTGGAACCGTATATTAAAAATAAAATCCCTCGTACTTTGCAAATAATGAATTCGCTTTGTTGAAAGAAATAAAGTTATTTGAACACACACTTTACGAGCACAAAAATGCATTTCTGCAAGACGGTTTGCACTTTGACTTTCGGAGTCTCTTCTCGATCATCATGGAACATCAAAAGACAGGATGGCCCCCGTCCCTGTAATCACACACCTCGTTATTATCCCGATCTTGTATTATAGGCAACAGCTTTCTAATCGTGTCGGAGGAGTGAGAAAAGAATGAAATGTGACATATATTTTACTATTATTATTCTAGTTGCAAGGAAAAAGACGCCACGATTATTTTCTACAGAACAAAAAGAAGCACAATATGGAAGCGAAAAGGTCGTGCAGTTTTATGTGTCACAAACATTTTATAGATGAAAGTTATAGGTCATAGTTTCCAAAACGCTTATTTATTTATTTTATTTGTTTATTTTCATTTTTAATGTTTTCACAAATCTGAATTTATTTTAAGGTACACAGGAGAAAAATTTCCTATTATATTGAGTTGATCGGAAAGTATCAACTCAATATAATTTCCTATTATATTGAGTTGATCGGAAAGTATCAACTCAATATAATTTCCTATTATATTGAGTTGATCGGAAAGTCATCCCTACAGAGGACTTAATTGCATTTTTCAAAAGCCAACTTCACAATTAAGCTGCCTAATCATTATATATTTTGACAGCTTATATAGCAATCTTGCTAGGAAAAGTTCGATTGATTCTGAGCTGAAGCTTTTGATTGGCGCACTTTCAAATATGGGAACTGAAAAGCGGCATTTTCGACATCTTTTGCCTTTTCTCTAATCGGAAAGGTTAAAATACTGCTTAAGAAAGAAAAAAAAATATCTGATGTGTATGGACAAGACGTATTCAAAGAATGACAGTGCCAAAACTGGAATGCGGCAATTTTGAATTACATGACGCTCCACGTTCTTGAAGGCCAATCAGTAGCGGATCCAGGTGAGGGGCTAGGGGGCTTCAGCCCCTCGAAAAGAGATTTCAAAGGGTAACAATCTGCTTTATTATACACTTTAAATAGCTAAAATGTTCATATTTTATTCTTAGACCTTCCCAAAAGCATGTATACTGGTTTAGACTAAAATTTTGATTTATATTACATCTTAATTGGTTGAAATAAGCTTTTATAAAAATTTAGCCCCTCCCCTCAAAAAAATTTCTGGATCCGCCACTGAAGCCAATGAAGCTCATGATGACACATTAAGGCATTAATTGATGAAAACCGACGTATAACAACACTTGAGATAGCTGAAAGATTAAGTTTATCGAATTCGATCATTCATGGTCATTTGAAAACCCTCAAACATCGACATGTGGGGCTCCTTATGTTATTTAAAAACGAAATGACTTTCCGAACAATCCAATAGCACAAAAACAAACGAACCAGCCTTTTAAAGCTGATCTTGCTGGTTAACTGTTACTTATATTTCTGGGTAACAAGGATACTAATTATCGACAACGAATGTGTTCTGTTATTTAATGAGATGGTTAGAATTGTGACCTTTGAATAAAATATAGAGGAGCTGGAGAAATATTAAGAATTTTGAGTGAATAAATAAGTAAATAGAAATGTTTGCGTTTAGCGGGGTGAAAACGATTTAGTTCCACCTAAGGTGCCTAAATATTGTCAAACACCGTAATCTGATTTGGGGATTTGAAAGGAAAAGCATGTTAAAAAGTCGTAAAAGATTATAAAATTCTACCGATAAATATGTAGCTTATGATAGCATACTCACCATTATACTGCAATTTCTTAAAATCACGACAAAAAGAAACAAAATGGACAGTTTGATTGAAATGAGTCATCTGAAAAATTGTGTTATATTAAGCATTTTAAAAATTATACTAAACTAAAGCAATTAAATATGAACATACCTGTACATTCCCTTATTAATGTCCCTTTCAAAATTTTTTTAGAGAATTATATCACTTTACCTTTTCGCGTAAACAATATTCTGTTTCAATTGCATTCCTATCTCGTTTTCTATTTGTTTAAGATTTTGTTTTCTCTGCCCTCCATTTCATTGGAATGTTACGACGTATCTCTATACAACATAAATTGTTCTGCTTTCATCCAATACAATGCACAGAAGGGGGGGGGTGCTTAAAGTAGTGCGAACTTTCAAAATTCAGTGAAAAGGAATCGCAAATGATAAAATATTGCGGTTTGCAGGAATATGGGTAGAGCGTGGTTGGATTTTTTTCTTATGAGAAAAAAAGTGTAATTCAAAAAACTACCGAAAGATGGCGTTCGCACACATAATAGGAAGCTAATTTACGATTAAAAAAATCCGATCTATCTCTAATCCTATTCATGACAATCGCAATTTTTCATCATTATTATTATTTTTTAAATAAAGTTTAATGCGCCCAGAGTATGTCATAAGTTCGTGAAAACTTCAAAAATTCATTGGAAAAGAACAAATAATGATAAAGAATTTCGATCTTATGAATAAAATTTGAGAGCGATCATTGTTCCTTTAAATTTGAAACTACCTCATATTATCCAAGACATTGTCACTTATTGGTGACTTTTTGAGCTACAACTTTAAAAGTCAGCCTCCCAGGTGGTGTAGTGGCTAAAGAATCATTTTATCACACCTTGGTTCCGGGTTCAGTTACCGGCATGAGCTTCGGTGTTAACTTGTTTGTCCCTACATAGGGATTAACTCTACGGGGTGCTCCCATATTTAAATGGCCAGTCATTCAGGCCAAAGTAGTGGCGTATGCTTCATAAGCAAGTTCCCGCCCTTTGAAATAAAAAACAAAAAAACTTTAAAAGGCCTTTATTAGAATTAAAAATAAAATCCATTCTACCTCTATTCAATCTTTTTCTGTCATTACTTGTTTCTGAAACGAATTTTGTAAGTTTCATGAATTTTTATGAGTTATGGCGCACCCCGATAAGCCCTCTCCAGTAATGTCCGAGGGTGGGCTGAAAAGTAAAAGCACATGTTCTTGTAAAACACGGATGGAATGATATTCAAAAGTGCTCCAAGCGGCATGTGGCAGTAACATTTCGATTATGTAAAATAAGTGCAGTTTAAATGCTTTGCGTTCATCCAGTGTATTTTCAGAAGTATGAAGATGTGTTCTAATGCTATGTCAGCGCTGGTGAAAACCGCATGCTGCTATCGAATTTTCAACTGCTGAAAGTGACTTCTATTCAGATTCATCTTAAATGAAAGGCTGTTTAAATTAACGATGCTGTTGATTGTCTACCGTAAATCGGTGGGTGATAAAATTTCGTGGTTTGTGAGCCTGAAAAAGCCATGATTGTTGATGAAACACACAACAGACGTCCGATCACTGCCACAGACAACAAACATAGCAAACCTGTCAACAATTGCATTCAAAAACGCAGGCGAATCACTCAAAAGCATAACGCAAACAACACTGGAATATCCAAGGAAGCCTGAGCAGTGAAGGCGCCAAACTTTCCCCGACGGGAGGGCCATCTTCCCCGACAGGGGGGCCAAACGATAAAACCACAAAATTTTACGTTTCAGTACTTGCACAGCCTCTTAAAAAAGTATTCGAATAAGAGATAAATTTCTTACTTTGGTTTCGTATATTAAAAATTATTATGATGTGGTCATTAATTATCTGTTCTTGGTTTACAGGAAAGCCCAGTGATTTTCACCAAAGTCGTAGTTAAGAAGGTCTTTACGAAGGCAATTGTCAGCAGATCGGGCAACCCTGCTTACCCTAGAAATGTGGATCTTGTTCGCTGTTTCCTTCGAATCCCGAGAAACATACTCCGAGCTGCAGATAATCAATATTCAGTATTTGAATATTGTGCAATTCCAAGCAGAATGAGAATGGAAGTGAACGGAACCTCTACGGTCGGGTCAGACACTTTGAATGGAATTTTTTATCTGGTTGCAAAATTTCCTTCGTTTTTCTAAACCCACAAATTCTCTACAAAAATCCCCGACGACACTCCCCGACAGGGGTGCCAGTGATCCCCGATCCCCCCGCTGGCCCCACCCCTGAGCCTGAGTCAAACAATCTTGCAACATGACAACGCGTGCCCACACACACCTCGCACGCAAGTGAACAGACTCTAACGAAACCTGAAGTTTGAGCCGATTCCACACCCTCCTTTCACTCCAGATCTCGTGCCTTCTGATTTCTGTTTTTATCTTCTACTCCAGAGGGACCTCGAAGTTAATTATTACACTGCGGACGATGAAATGAAGCCATCTATTAAGTCCTGGATTCGAGAAATGTCTGAAGAATTTTTCAGTGACGGAATGAAAAAACATGTTAAACATTAGTAGAAATCCACTAGTCTTAACGGTGACTATTTTGAAAAATAAATACGTAATTTTGCAGCGTAAGACCTTGCCTGTGGAATGATTTTGAGAATAAAGTGCCAAAAATGAAAGAAAATCTCTTTAATTTTGTTAATTAACCCCGGTAGGGCATTCCAAAATTGGCGCATTTGCGTTGTCCGAACTGGGTTCGGGCGTCACATTCAAGGGGTTAAGAATTGTGCTTTAATATATCTTTTGTTGGTGTTCTACAAACATGTAGGCATTTCTTTTCAGCTGACCCTAATATGGCTGGGCTAACATTTAAAGACAAAGGTTTTAAACGTTTTTACTGGTTTACTTTTAGAAAACAATTGTCTGGTGAAGTAGGGGGGGGGGGGGCACTTAATATTTGTGAACTCTAAAGTCTCAATTAGGTAGATTCATCTAATAATTTGTCATAATTATTATTTTTGTTGATATTTAAGAAAATCACTCAAAGTTCTTCTCACCAAAGAAATTTTCAATATTTGAAACATTTTAATGTGATCATTTTCAAGATTTTAGAGTTGTACACATACAGAAAATAAATCAATAAATCTGTCTTAGTGAAATGTTTAAGAAATGATGACTTATATTTTTATTTCATTTCTACAAAAATTCAACACAAACGTAGTTTACAAGTAATAATTTTTTGAAACTCTTTAATTTTCTCAAAAATATAAGCAGTAATGTGTTATTAATAATTGTTAAGTATTTCTTAATATTGCTTAAAATTCGTAAACCAAATTTGTTTGTGGAATTCATGTTTGTTATTTTTAATTGTTTGAGTTTATCTACTCTTATAGTGAAATACACTAGATGTTATGAATATTATATTAATTATTTCCTACTTAATGGAAAAACAAATAAATTTAAATATGTAGATGCAAGCATTTTATCCCGTGCATAAGAAGTAATTTTAAGAATAACATTTTGATTCAAAACTGTCTCTCCTGGGAGCAGAATAAATAAACGTATTCTGAAAAGATACTCTATTTTTTAACAAAAAGAAATTCCAGTCTTTAAAATTTACGTCAGGTTTTTCTGCTAAACCTTTTATCCATTTCAACCAAGATAAACAATTCGGAAATACGTGCTCGTGTTTATTTTATCTCTTAAAATGAATATAGGTACTATTTATTAAGGAATGAGGCTAAAAATAAAAGTGATAGAAGAGACCTCATGACAGCTGTAATA
Source organism: Cheiracanthium punctorium (assembly GCA_038373885.1). Lineage (NCBI taxonomy): Eukaryota > Metazoa > Arthropoda > Arachnida > Araneae > Cheiracanthiidae > Cheiracanthium > Cheiracanthium punctorium. The sequence goes on from JAWZYV010001544.1 coordinate 6,533, forward strand.
AAAGCACTTTGCACGAGATGGGTGTCTGTGAAGAAAATAAAATTCCCCAAGGAGACGCACTTTATTTATATACGTACAAATATATTAGAATGCGAAGCGAAAAGAGTGCTCTTTTAATGATAAAATAGAATTTCTATATATCCATCATCGATCTTTTCGCATAAAATTGAAATCTTGCCACTCAAAACAAAATAAACGTGATAAACACAGTAATACGTTTGGTAAAAGTGAAGATTATTTGCTAAATAAAATAAAATGTTTGAGAATGGAGGTTGGAGAATAAATATTCTTTTAAATGCAAATAAATGTAAGAAATAATTTTCGAAAATACGTATGCATATATGTATATTTTTAAAGATCGTTGGAATAATAAATAAAGGAAAGTTTTGATTTATATTATACATGGAAAAATAAAAAATGGAAAGTTATTGTTTTTACGTATACGTAAAATAACGTGCATGGGCGTCTCTGCAACGTTACGTGTTTGTCACACTGTAAAGTCGCATTGTGAGTCATTAGCAATTACATTGTTACGTCTCTGTGAGTAATTATCAATGACACTTATAACGTCACCTCATGCACGTCACAGAAGGCGTGCATGTGCTATATATTTGTGACGTGACAACAAGTAACTTGGCTACAACATACCTGACAATATGACTACTGTATGGGCTGTTTCCTGTAACTAAGGAAAAAATTCAGAAATAAGAAGTTCTCAGGTGTAAGTTGCTCTCTACGGCTAATTTGAGTAGTTTTTTTCCCATTTACTTTTACTTGCATTTAGCTGTTTTATTCGAGAATTTAGCCGGGCTTTGACTTTCCCGGTTTTGTGTAAATTTATAAAGCTTATTAATTTTTTATTCAGCAGTGTTTTGCAATGTCTTAAGTTGTAATTTTTTTATCCTATGTAAGTGCATTATTCAGAAGAGGTAATCCTTTTGAAGCGTGCAACGTATTTTACGCAAAATTTTGCGTAAATATGCTTTAAAGCGAGATTTAATGAATGTTTCGAAATTTTAAAATTATATTTTATTCCGAGTAAATGGATCCAACAGATAGAATTTTGCGATTGGATGAACTCTCACAAGTAAATATAGAAATGATTTAATGTCGATAGTCTGTTAAGATAGAGCAGAATTCAAGTCCCTGGGTTTTTCCGGAAAATATTTAATGGAAGTTAAATATTTAGAATTTTCTAAAATACTTAAGATCGAATAGCTGAAAATTATCGAATTTATCCTTTTACATAGTTTTTATTTGCTTGATTATGATGCAGTTCATCTCATAGAAAAAAGGATGATATGGAATACGCATTTATATTTCTAAAGATAAATTTATTCCAGTTTTTGAATATAAACGCCAAAATCACCGGAAATACATAGTAGAACTAACTGCAATGGACTATCACTTAAAAAAATATTTATTTTGTAATTATAAAAATTAAAAAAATATTTTTTTAAAGTTAAAAATGGTTCTTTATATGAAGGAGTCGGGTAATATGGAATTCGTGGTTTGAACCATTGAAAAACTCATTCGATAAAGCATCATTATTTTAGATTATGTGCAAGTCATTTTTGCTTTGAGTCCATTTTGCAAAAGCTGCAGTATTGCCATTCGCTGCTCCAGCACAGTCAAGGTGAGCACACCCAAGAGAAAAAATGAAGCATTGAATCCAAACTTCCATTCGATGGTCTTCGGAGAATCTCCCGTTAGGAAAATTACACTCAGCGTTTTTGATTTCCACTCCACTTCTTTGGTTGGTGGCATAAAATCCATTACAGAGGATACATGGATGTCCGGAATTGTGAAGTACCTTGTATTTTATGTTGCCAGACGCGCCTTCATGGAAAATGAATCTTTAAACCAGTGTTTCTCTACCCCTTTTTTTTTTTTGGAGCAGTTTTCAAAAGTGCGCTTCTCCTTTAGGAGCGTTTTTTTGATCACAAGAGCGGAGCGAAATGTGCGTGAATCGAACGTTATCAGTATTTTGGAAAACAGGAAGCGAGGAGGGGAATTCTCAGAAAAAAGACGAAGGGAGGAGGGTAATTCTCAGAAAAAAAACTACTTAAAGTGCACTTTTGCGGAAATACCGGTAGGTTTCCATGTAAACGGATCGAATCCACGAAATTTTCGTTTTTGCTCACCAATCCATCGCTTTTTTCGCTCGTTGGGTTTAAGCGTGCGTGATAAAAGAAATTCTTTAGTCTTGATAACCCTCTCAAAGAGCTCATCCAAGTTAACTGAAATCATAAAAATCGCAAAATTCTTTTGCTTTTGACTTAATTATTTAAGTCGAAGAATATTAATGTTAACCTTTCATGTAATTTATTTAATCTTGTGAAAAAATAAATATTTTGTCGGATATTAGGTATGATTTTTGCATCTGAAAATTACCAAAAATCGCTAAAAATTAGGGAATAAAGAGGCTTTTAGAATATTTTCACGAATGTATTTATGGAACGGGTGGATTTTCAGAATTTTTCATGGACAAGTCTCTTACGGCTTTCTCCATATTGCTTTACATATCTGTAAAAAAATTTCAAGACGATCGGTCTAACGATGCAAACTTACAAGCATAATTACTGCAAAAAGAATATTTTGGAGTGGTACGCCCAGTAACTTTAATATTTTCTAATTTGTTCATTTTTCAAAAGAGGGTGACAGTACAAATAATCATTTGTCGAGAGATTCAGTAAATACTCTTTGACAGGGAATATTTTTTTGAAGCAAGTAGAACTTTTTTTCAAAACTACATAAGAATAATTTTTGTAATGAAAAGGACACGAACTTCAAATAACAATCATTGACTTTTCTTGCATGGAATAGTAATCATGTTGCCTAAGGATAAAATAAAACTCTAAAAAGAAAAAAATTCATAAAACACTTTTGAAAAAAATTTTGATTTTTTTTTAATTAAATGGGATAAAATTACAGATTAATACCTCTATAAAATTTTATTTAGAGAGCTTTAGGTTACAGATCAAATGCCATTTGATTTATTTCTTTTAAAAGTACTTTATTTCTCTTTTATTAGTTTTTCATTATTTTTTTTATTGAAACGCTAAAATAAATGATTTCTTGTAGAAATATTTTGTCGTATATTATTGTATTCCGAAAATTTAATTCATTTGGTGGAAGCAATTTAAAATATGTTAATTCACCTAAACAGAAAATGACTTTAGAGATATTCATTATTCTGCCATTTTTTGAAAAGGAAATTAAAGCTTTTTTATTCTTTTTTCATGTGATTTATATCTTTCTGGTGTGAGAATCCGGAGCATTTCTAATCGAAAATTTATCCGGTTTTTTAATTCAGGAAATTTATTATGCAATAAAATCATTTCCCGTCTGGAACTTATCCGGAAGAGTGTGCATAGCGGCTCAATGTTACTCATCCATGAACCAAGAGTGGAGTCAATGCAAGACCACTTTTCGGCCATCTTGTGTCTGCGGATTAAAGATATCCCTGGAACTACTGGAAAGTATGGAAAGTAAGTAAGGCCGATAGGTGATCAACTTATCGAAACTAGAAATTTAAACGTTAGTGTGTTGTTGTTGCTACTAATGCCCTCTGGCAACAAAGTTACGCAAAAAAAGGTACAGAATTTTATGGCATCAACTAAAATTTTCATGATCTTAAATTTAAATGAATCTTTATACGGCCAACAGTAAAAAAAAATTCCCAATCAGTAAAATGTGCAGTGATGCACAGCGTTTCAGCATTTCATCATAAAAAGGCTCCGAGAGTTGTTTAAACAAAATTGATGAGGGGTTAGACAATACCAAATGATAGAATAAATATTATGTATTTATTCAATCACTGTTTTCATTCTTCATTTATGTATGATAATTTATGTATGATTATGTGCAAAATAACAATATTCGATTGAGCTTCATTTGGCTCAATCGAATGCCAAATGAAGCCCTTTGCTAGTATTTTTTACTGTACGTTTTGCATTATAAAAATATTTTTTATAATATTTTAAACCCACACTGAATAATGAAAAAATTTGAATTTTGAAAAGTGCCCAAGGGATCACTTTATTCTAACGAAAGGGCAAAGTGATTCATCATTAGAAAATAATTGTAATTTTTTTTTTTATCTGCAAAGTGAAAGATACAAAAGGAATTACATAATCCTATTACATATCATCATCATACATAATGAAATAAAATAGGTTTTACAATAAAATAGCACACGTATCTTATTTTATGAAAATTTCAAAATAAAAATGTGTCACAAAGAAGTAAAAATGTGTCTTTTTTTCGAAGTGCGTGATTCTGTTTTCTTTGGCAACTGTTGGCTATCACGTGGCCTAAAAGAGAGTGGTTTGTGAGAGTTATGCATTTTGAGAGCGGTTGAACGGCTACCACTATGGACAGGACCCAGTACTGGATTTTCTTGAGCCGATAGATCGGCAAAATGGCTGCTCATTTTAGATCAGATTACTTAATGACGCCGAGAAGCATGAGAAATTAAGCAAGCGCAATTCCCATTAAAAAACATACTCCATTCAGTAAACCAAGTCATATTTCTCTACATGAAAGACTGTATATCAAAATAAATAGGAAAGTTAGTGCTTGCCTTATGACAAATCTTATAAAACTCAGTTTTTTCAAATAATTCCATTTAGACGCGTAATACTGTAATCGCTTAAATACCGCCATTGCTTCTTCATTTGTCACAACTAGTTTATGTGTTACCCGGCAGATAGCGCTACCTGTGTATTGAAGAAAATATGTGGATCTTTTTGCTCGCTAGGATCATTTTAGGCCGCCTTCCCCTATATGCCCCTATGCTATACGTACATCTAATGATCAGAACTGCGCGTAACATGGTGTAGTAGTTTTGGAAATGAACTGGAAAGAGAAAGATGCACGAAATATCTTTTTGCTACTAAATTTTATAATTTTTTTCTCCTCTTATTTAATTTTGAAACCCTTTCAGACAACAGCAAAACATGCATTTATTTAATTATGGAATGATATTAAATGAAATTTTCATTTAGAAAACATAAAATAATCCATGGTCATAATCATTACTCCCCCCCCCCCCCCCCGCATAATATTTTTCTGAATTTGTCTAAGGTTATCCCATTCCTACAATGACTTTTCCGCATTAAACTGGGTACATTCTCGTCAAGCTAGTACTGTTTGCTCACAAATTATTTCTGAAAAGGTTAAAGTGGGCAAACAATTCCACTTAATCAATTAACATCGACCCAAGTAGTTCAGCTACTTCTGTTACAGTAGATCCTCGCAGGATATTCTACTTTTCGTTTTGTTTTTGCACTTTCAAAGAATTTGCTCTCCCTTCCGCTTATTCAATTATCTTGCTCAAGAGTTTCGAGGGGGGGGGGGTGAAATGGTTCTTAAAAGGTCTTTTCGTCTCATTATTATGTGAATTCAGGGAATTTCGAAAATTTGGTGGATAAACCTTAGTTGAAACTGTTTTGCTATTTTGAAATAAGAGTAATGTTTAAATGTCCATTAGACGGATTTTACGATTTAAAGCGGTTTGCATTTAGATTTTGTGTCAAAGTCTTTGACTGATTTATTGTAGATAGTTTTTATTAATAAAGTGTTAAACATTTTCCAAGTAAGGATGAAAGTAGTTTATGCCTATAACTTTTCCGTCTGTGAGTTTATTCGTAAGATAACCATAGCAAAAATTGCAAAAATGATGGAAATTGAAATGTTGAACTCGTATGATACAGGGCATAAGGTAATAAATTTTATTTTGAAATCAAACATATTTGTTTCACTCTAAAAAGGCAATCGATTAAATTCATTTAAGATCAGTTAGTTGAGACATCATAATATTATTTTGAATTTTGTATAAGTTATACAACATCTATAATCACAGTCTTGACGGAAAACTATTAGTTAAAATATTTCATAGAAATAAAGTACGGCTGATTCATTGCAATTAACAATCTCTTTATTACACAAACAACTGTTATAGAAAACTTTCTCAATAGGGAAAATTAACTAGACGTATCATCTACACTATAGATTACAAATATAAACTAACATAAATGTCTGGGTTCGACCATTTTCTACATTATTTACCCATTAATTGCATAGTAAATAAAAAATCACGACTATATAAGCCCCACCAGTGGCTGAGAGGTTCTGCTCTCGAAGCCGGAAGGCGGGAGGTGCCACTTTCAAAACCCAGTCGCGTCTGTCGACCTAGCCGTTCGGAGTTTCCCGTGGTTTTCTCCGAAACCTCGCGTAAATACCGGCTAGGATCCCTTAGGAAGTCCCCCACGGAGGGCATTCCCTCTACAGGCTTAGGACCCTTGTGCTGTCAATCGGCCGTAATTTACAAACAAATAAACACGAAAATATAAAGACTACGAGACTAAAGCATTTTACAGAATATTCGTCTATTGAACGCAATTATTTAATTTTATGTGTGTACCTCTAAAATAATTCGAATAATTCATAACCGAAAACTTAACCTTGTAAATGTGAATGTCTCATGTCATGACGGCGCATGCTCTATTAGGAATGTTAAAGCAGAGCACAGTCGGCACACCAAAAAGTTAGACGTTTTATGCTCAGATCAGTTTGACAAGCTGAAGTAAATTATATTTTAGAAACAATCGCAGGAAAAATTTTGGTAACGCAAAACATAAGTTTTTAAAACACATCGAAAACAGGACTTTAACCCATTTGTGCCTGGATATTTTTGCGACTTTCTTCGATTTTTACTGATAACAGAAATAATAGATATATGTCTGATGTCAACTTCTTGCGCAAGGGATGATTTATTATAAAATCATTATGCATAAAAATCGAAATAGCAACATCCTACTTGTTCATGTTAAAATATTTTGTAGAGTTGAGGCTCAATAGTCATGAATAAAGGCTAGGAAAAATAAATAACGTTTCCGACTAATAGCGAAAATGCCGTCCCAAAAAAGGGACACTAGGCATAAATGGGTTAAATCATAAACAGTGATTGATTGATCTGAAGGCGATATTTTTCGGGATCTATGGCCTTTTTCTCAGTCTTTTATTCCAGTTATTCCGACTACATATACAATTTTACACAGACATCAAATAAAACACCAGAAAACAGGGCACAGCACAAAAGAGAATATAAATGTAGAAAAAGAAGGTAAAAGAACGGAAAAGAAAACCTTAAAAATTAAAAAAAAGAAGGAAGAAAGACAAAGCGCCGCCACGTGCAGTGGGCAATTTGGAGGCCACCCATTGACTTCCATATACAGTGATGTTTTTGTAGTAATATCAACAGGAAAAAAAAAAAAAAAAGAAAATATAGGTTTTTACATCTGTGAACAAATTGCCCCCCCCCCCCAGAAGTATACACGCTGCAAAAAAATATCCTATATATAGGCTTAGGCAACAGAATTAATTTCCTGTTAAAAAAAAAAAAGACTGATTCAATAAGAGCACTTTTTTTAAATAAAAGTAATAAAAGCAATTGTGCGCGTAAAGAAAATGTAACAGTGAAATAATAAAATTCTCGACTGGAGACATCCTCTATATAGGCTTCGGCAATAGAATTAACTTTCTGTTGAAAAAACTGACACGATAAGAGCACTTTTTTCAAATAAAAGTAATAAAAGCAATTGAGCGTGTAAAGAAAATGTAACAGTGAAATAATAACAATTTCGACTGGAAACAGCGATGGAAAACGTTTAGTTAGCTTAATATAACCATGAAATTTTTTAATGAAACAGTAAAAAAATGGGAAAATACTTAATTTGGAGCTCTACGCAATTATCAAACAAAATTAAATTTGTCTACATAGTTTATTGATTCTAAAAAATGCCTGCATTTTTTAAAGTGTTGCCAAAACGAAAGAACAAATTGGTTAGATTTAAAACATGCTATAAAAAAAGAAGAACCGTGTAATCTCATAAGCAAAGAGGCATTTTTACTCAGGTATGAAATTGAATACTTTAACATAATTAACTTTTGATGCAGATTTTAAATGCTAATGTTATTAAAGAATTTCGCTCTCTCGTTCTTTAAATTATTCAGTTTTATTGCATTCTAAATCATTCCAGTCACAAACCATTGTTTTAATGCATTTTGACTCACAGAGAAAGCGGGATCGATCGTTTAATAGAAAGTTTTAATTTTAGTAGGCGTTTGATTGCTCAGCATAATTGATTCACACATTAAATAATCTGCGATTGAAGTAAACTTACATGACCGTTACTTAGTTCCGATAGGAGTATATTCAGTTTCTTAAAATTTGATTTAACATTATTCACCTCTTAAAACGACGTGCCTGAATTTAAGTGCTATGTATTTATTATTACTGATTAAGTTAAATCAACTCGGTATTTTGATAAAATTATTAATGTTTGATTATTTTGATTCAATACCTAAAACAATCAAAAGAATATTGGATATTAGTGATTGTTCAGCCTTCGATTGTTCAAATGTTGAAAACAAGACGTCAACTGGGGACACACAGAATCGAACGCACATATGGGCAACATCCGGCCCGCGGGCTGGATGGGGTCCGTGGCTTTTGATGTGGCCCGCGGAACATATCAAAATAACATATAAAACCCATACAAACCATTCAAAATCCCATGTAAATCTTAATCATACGGCCCGCGACTTCAATAACATCCTTAAGTTTGGCTTGCGATTTTCCAAAGGTTGCCGTACGTGAACTAACGCGTAAAAAGTATCTCTGAAGAAAGAGCTAATAACCCTTTAATATCCCCTATCTATTAGATATAATAAATAGAAGAAAATTTAAAAATAAGATACACAAACATACTTCATAAGACATATAAGATATCAAATATACTACATACGAGCAACACTATGGATTTAACAACAGTGGCGTTTAGACTGCCCGGTAAAATGATATGTATTAGGTAATAACCCTACTAGCAATTTTGCTCGGGCTACCACCGGCCACGTAGCCGGCCGATGATGGCCCGAGCAAAATTGCTAGTAGGGAAATGTTCATTATGAATTGCTGAAAGCAAAGTAACTTATGCATGCCATCTGACAACTTTTGATAGATATATTCATTATAGATATATTCATTAGAGATCATAGATATATTCATTAGATTATGCGAAAGGGCGTATGGATACGCTTTTTGCACTGCTACGCCACAGGTCTGGGGTTCGATTCTCAGGCTGGGCAATGATGACTGAAATTTTCATGAATGGGCCCATTAAATATAAAACTGGCTTGTTTCGGAAACTAAACACTGGGAGCCCCGCGTCAGACTGACCCTCTGGACTGGATATACGCTCTGTGTCCCAGGCGCCACGAACAAAAAAGCTTGGCTGGGCATCGCAGACTTCGGCCATTTAATAGACTTATGTGCCACTGACTTTAGTGTATGCTATGAACTGCATCACAATGCCCACCCAATTTCGCGTTGGAAACTTAAATGAAACCGTAGTCAAATAATAAATTTTAAAATGTGTGGCTACGTATATTAAAAATGGAAAAAACGATTTTTTACCTAAAAGAAGAAAAACATAAAAGTTTTTTTAAGACTTAAATTTTCCATGAAGCAATCTCTATGCGCTGTTAAGTACTTCTAAATGCTAAACTTAAATGCATTCTTCGTAACTATAGAAGGATAAAAATTCTTTTGTCTTCACAGACTACCCCCACCCCTCTTCTTTCTAGTTAGAGATTTTCAAAAGAAAAATCTAGTGTTCAGAATGACAGCAGATAATGAAATCATTGATGAAGGAGATGGCTTAGTTAAAAGTGCATTCGCACTAAAACAATTCTTTTGTTGAGTTTTGTTGTGTGTGTACTTTAAACTCTCTTTGTTTTGTAATATTAATTGTCCTGGAACTTTTCAT
>JAWZYV010001545.1:0-17523 GCA_038373885.1 Cheiracanthium punctorium
GACGTAAAGAACACAGGGAACTGAAAAGAGACTCTTTTCAGTTCCCTGTGTTCTTTACGTCGAAGGGCCTGGACTGAAGAAGTTCAAAACAATTTTTGAACGAAACGCGTATCCTTTTTCCTTTTACTTCTTATGTGTGTTTTTTACAAAGTTTTTTAATTACTTTATCTGTTCTACATATTTCAATAAAATTACTTCTTTGGTGCTGCCATCTGTCGATGTCAGAAACGTACTTAAGTTTCTCCATTATTGGAGCGAGAGTTCGTTTTAGCGAAAATCTGAAATTATTCGACCGAGAAAAAAGAAATTAATGTAAAAGATCCTATTTTACTTCCATAAAATGGATGTATATGTCAATCTTCTAACTAACCGTCCCCCCCCCCCAGACAAACTTGCAATAATCCGCCACTGCAACTCAATTTGTTCATACTTTAGGCTTCCCATAGTTTGCAAGTTATTTTAAAAATAAACATCCCTCTTCACGACCAAGAGCTATCGACATAACTAGCTCATCCAATCAACAATGCAATTTCAAATATTTAAATAAGATATATGAGGCATTTACAGACAGTGAGAGAAACATTATCTTATTTAGACATGAGGAAACAATTATACGCTTCAACCTTCTTTAGAGATGGACTGGAGACGCGCGAGACGAGAAACAGGGTTGTCTCGTCGCGTCTAGGAGTCCCTTTGTCTCGTCTCGCTTCTCGCAGAGAAATTTTCTGTCTCGTCTCGCGCAAGACGCGAGACGTCTCTCAAAATTATGGACTGAGATTTTGCTACCATATTTTTAGTAACTTATTACTATTTTATAGGAAAATAATATTAATAATAACAATTTGTTAGATATTAGCATATTAGTATATACATTAATTACCATATTAACTGATATGTTCATTTGAAGTGATAAAAATTCAGATTTAATCCGTATACATAATGTGACAAGACACCGAAAAAATATTTATATTTATTTATTTACTAGCTGAAGTACCCGTTCTTCGCACGGGAATGAATGGACTTTTTGATATTACGATTTGTGGTGATTACTATTTATTGTAAAAAAGAGATATAGCAAAATGGATATCGCTTTATATTGTGTTCAATAACCATGCATACCGAATTTCAAGGCAATCGTTTGTACGGTGCAGAAGGTCATGCGGCGTAGCGCAATCTAGTGGCGAGTTTTAGCAAAACTGATACGGCGGAAATATTCTTCGCATTCAGATATCGATGAATACGAAATTTCAGGACGATCGGCTGGACAGCCCTGTGAATTTCATGTGTTGACGCGACATCTAGTGGCAAATTATATAGGAAAATGGATAGCGCCAAACTCTTCCCCGTGTTCAAATATCTATGTATACCTATTTTCATAGCGATCAGTTGCACAGTCAAGAAGTGATGCACTGCAGTGCGATCTAGTGGTTAATTAAAGTAATGATTTGCTACAGTGCCGTCAAGTGGCGAGTTATAGCAAAATGGATAACGCCAAAATATTCTCATTGTTCAAATAGCTATGTATACTGATTTTCATAGCGACCGTTTGAATGGTCAAGAATTTGGCCTGCTGCAGCGTCATCTAGTGGCGAGTTAAAATAATAATGCATTGCAGTGCCATCTAGTGGTGAGTAACATCAAAAGGAACACAGTTAGAATATATTCTTCGTGCTGAAATGTGTAAGTATAAGAAATTTTATGCCGGTCGGTCGAACGGTATAGAAGTTGATGCGTTGCAGCGCCATTTAGCGGCAGGTTACAGCAAAATGGATAGTGAAAAATATTCTCCGTGTTCTAATATCCGCGTGTACCAAATTTCATCGAAATCGGTTGGACGATATTCGCATAGTAAACGGCTAAATGGAATAGAATTCGACGTTCTGCTGCGCCACCTAGTGGCAAGTTAGAGGAAAACGGATAGCATAAAAAGCTTCTCAATGATAAAAGACTTAGGTGAACCAAATTTCAAGTGCAACGGTGCTAGAGTTTTTCAACCTCATACACACATACCAACATTCATTTTTATCTATAACCAGTGTCATTATATATCCCAGTCTCAAATAAAATCCAGTTTCAAATCTAAGCCTCGCCAAAGTGCCAACATACGCCATTGTGCAAGCGTTTTTTCAGGAAATCATTCGAAGCATTGACTTAGCAGCAATCAATATGGGAAATGGTTCGACCGCGAAAAAGTAAAGCAAGCCTTTATTTCAAAAGTGGAATCCCTTAATACAGCCGAAATTTTTAAAATTATCAACTATAACGTGTTTTATTCATCGTTACTCCTATGTAGTAAATGAGAAGATTTCAATTTTCTGAAATTTGGCGGAATTCCCCCAATTTAAATCAATGTACTACTCATTTGGCAAGAATTCTGGAGATAGATCGCTTGAAATGCCTTAACAACTGCATTATTTCTTCACGGATCATTAAAATTTAACGCTGTATTCTAATAAAACCTTTACACTTGTTTTCAAAAATCTATTTCCTTAAGCTCTCAATAAATTGCGCCAAGCCGAAATCTGTGCAAACCACTAGAACTCACTTTCTCAAAATCGGCATTTGAGCCATTTTATTTTTTCGCCAAACTAAAAAAAATAACCTATTAGCCTCGGAAATCTTCAATTCTTATTGTTTTGCGTATAAAACATTTCATTCCTGCTCCGATTTCCCATGCACACGATATTATAATTAAAAAAAAATAACCTTACGAATATAAACTAACAAAAAAAAAAATCATTATTATTCTTTTATTTTTACTTTGAGAATTTAAAACATCTTATTCGGCAAAATCGCCAGACATGGCAACCACGATCCTTATTTCACACTTTTTTCACTACAGGAAAGCTTTTTGCGTGGAGAACATAAAAAATCTCTTAAATTCCGGGAACGGGTGGACTTTCAAAGTTTTAAAGTGGAGTATGATTTATTCTATATTATTTTACATATCTGTGCAAAATTTCAGGCTGATATGTCCATTTTTGTGGATTTGTATACAACTCAAATCCACAAACAAACAAACAGAATTTCATTTTTATTTATAAGATTTCCGAAATTACGTAAATGTAATATGCATGGCTCAGTGGCGGCTCGTCATTAGGGGCCAGAGGAGCCTGGCCCCACCTGATATTTCAAAAGTTTTTTTTTTAATTATAATGCAAATTTTGTATTCTTTTGCCGCCCAGGCGGTGTAGTGGCTAGCGCGCCCTACTACCATCCTTTGGGCCCGGGTTCGACTCCCGGCTTTGGGCGTGGATGTAAAATTGTCAATTGTACTTTGATATCAATAAATATGATTGTGTACTTATGAACAACTGAGATGACAGCCATGAAAGTGCTATAGATCTCGAAAAACTGTGTCACTCAAACTCAAGTTGTATTCTTTTAAAATCAGTTTACTTTAATAAAGGTGTCTGCGTGTATTTTATTCTATTTTGATTTAAAATGGATAAAAGGAATATTTAAAGGAGCATTTTTTATGCCAGCTTTGTAACCTTAACCCAATTATGTAAAGCGAGCCATCATTCAAATCCTACGGCCGCGCCGCGGCATCTCCAATATATTCCCCCATTGAAGTACTCAGGGGCCCAAGAAATGAAGCCCGAATATATTTGCGCCAAGCACAGCAGCGTAGTGTTAGTACCATTGATCATTTCTCAAAAGATGAACATATTTGGCTGGTTATCACAAAAAAGAATGCGAAAACACAGTTAATTTAGCACCAATTTAGGGCCCCTTAGCATTGGCCCGATAAGAGAAATAAAAGTGTTTCCATGGAAACAGTTGTATTTGGCGAGTTTTGTTCTTATGGTCGAAAAAAGCTGCAGATTGTGATTTTTGTTCTTATCGCTGATCATGTTTAAGAATTAGGAATTGTTATTTATCTCATTTAAAACAGACTTAATTTTACTATTTTTTCGGTTTCAAATATAGTGAAAGTATCAATTGAGTGAGAAATGGTCGTAGATTAAAATATTTTGTCAAATTATAAATATATTTAACGACTATGAATTCTGTTGACAGTTTATTACAAGTTCCTTTCATCAGATTAAAAATAGCAGAAAAGCTTAAAATAAAACGCTTGGGACCCTATCAACCAAAAAATTTTGTCCTTAGACAAAAAGATGGCAAAAGGACACGATCATTTCAACTAGAATGGTACAGTAAAGCACCATGACGTTCAATAAGTGAAGCAAAAAATTCTGTTTTTTTTTTTTTGTTTTTATTGTTTGCTATTTGGAGATGAAACATTATGGACCAATTCGTTTTTCAACATGTACACATGCAATTGTTGAATTTAATATTGTATTCAAGAAAATCATACTTTTTGATATTGTTTTTTTTTTAATTGATATTGTACCTTTTTGAGAAAGAAAAATGGAGGAAAAGGGTTTTTTGGTGCAAAATAAATCTGCTGTCTTCAGAGGCGCAGCCAAGGGGGGGGGGGTTAGGGGGTCATAACCCCCCCATGAGGAATTTTCTGCCATACAAAATGTATATTCTTCACTCCCTTATCACACACATGTATGCATATATGTGAGTTGCATCGTAACCCCCCCCCCATGAAAAATTTCTGGCTACGCCCCTGGCTGTCTTTAAATGAAAACTTAAAGGAGAAATCAATACGCCTTTCATAACTTGTTATTCGAAAGTTTTTATGTATTCAAACTGTTTACAAAAGCGATTCATATGTTTTACCTTTTCGAGCTTTAAAAAAAAAAAAAGCCCCCTCCACTGAAATGGGTGACGATCCACCACAGCTCTATGTATATGTATTTTCCCGATTTGAACTGGCACTATTTTTCGGGCCCCACCACTGAAGCAGGTCACGAGCCGCCACTGGCATGGCTGATGGAAAATTGGATATTAGTGCTTTTGAAATTATATAAAAGCTTTGAATTTTGTTAGAAATGATGCAGAACTTAGGACATGGTGCGCACATAAACTTTTAATCTAGAAGTAATTAAGCGGCCCCAATTAAAGAATAGTGAATTCATAAAAAGTTTCAATGGGGACGGGATAATTATAATAAAGCCTGTAGCGCGCCTCCTATATCATCTTTCTTCCATGCGACACTCCCCCCTATCGGCGCGGTGAAGAAATCATAGAGAACGTTCGATCATCTCTCTCTTCTCTCGCGTATTCGCGCGTAGCAGCTACCGTATGTTCTCGTATAGTGTTTATCAGTGCCGGATTAACAATATAGCAGATGTAGCAAATGCTACGGGCCCCGCGCTTTTGGGGGCCCCGCGCTTTTACCTTGAAAGTTTTCGTCTTTCCCCCTCAAGAGCTTTTTTGACACTTTCCAACAAGGTAGAAAAGTAAAGTAATTAAAAAACTTTGTAAAAAACACACATTTCCTTCTTCGTGTGCTTTTTCTTGCTTACTTTTCTTTGCCCCTTGTGGCAACATCTTGCTTGTTTTTTTCTCCTTTCAGTTCCCTGTGTTCTTTACGTCGAAGAGCTTGGACTGAAGAAGTTCAAAACAATTTTTGAACGAAACGCGTATCCTTTTTCCTTTTACTTCTTATGTGTGTTTTTTACAAAGTTTTTTAATTACTTTATCGTTTAACACCAGTATTTTGAGTGTTTTTTCAGTTGTTTTGTTTATTTGGACTATTAACACTCACTTTTGTTCTCTCTTTTCTTCCTTCCTTCTTCGTGTGCTTTTTCTTGCTTACTTTTCTTTGCCCCTTGTGGCAACATCTTGCTTGTTTTTTTCTCCTTTCAGTTCCCTGTGTTCTTTACGTCGAAGAGCTTGGACTGAAGAAGTTCAAAACAATTTTTGAACGAAACGCGTATCCTTTTTCCTTTTACTTCTTATGTGTGTTTTTTACAAAGTTTTTTAATTACTTTATCGTTTAACACCAGTATTTTGAGTGTTTTTTCAGTTGTTTTGTTTATTTGGACTATTAACACTCACTTTTGTTCTCTCTTTTCTTCCTTCCTTCTTCGTGTGCTTTTTCTTGCTTACTTTTCTTTGCCCCTTGTGGCAACATCTTGCTTGTTTTTTCTCCTTTCAGTTCCCTGTGTTCTTTACGTCTAAGAGCTTGGACTGAAGAAGTTCAAAACAATTTTTGAACGAAACGCGTATCCTTTTTCCTTTTACTTCTTATGTGTGTTTTTTACAAAGTTTTTTAATTACTTTATCGTTTAACACCAGTATTTTGAGTGTTTTTTCAGTTGTTTTGTTTATTTGGACTATTAACACTCACTTTTGTTCTCTCTTTTCTTCCTTCCTTCTTCGTGTGCTTTTTCTTGCTTACTTTTCTTTGCCCCTTGTGGCAACATCTTGCTTGTTTTTTTCTCCCTTCAGTTCCCTGTGTTCTTTACGTCGAAGAGCTTGGACTGAAGAAGTTCAAAACAATTTTTGAACGAAACGCGTATCCTTTTTCCTTTTACTTCTTATGTGTGTTTTTTACAAAGTTTTTTAATTACTTTATCGTTTAACACCAGTATTTTGAGTGTTTTTTCAGTTGTTTTGTTTATTTGGACTATTAACACTCACTTTTGTTCTCTCTTTTCTTCCTTCCTTCTTCGTGTGCTTTTTCTTGCTTACTTTTCTTTGCCCTTGTGGCAACATCTTGCTTGTTTTTTTCTCCTTTCAGTTCCCTGTGTTCTTTACGTCGAAGAGCTTGGACTGAAGAAGTTCAAAACAATTTTTGAACGAAACGCGTATCCTTTTTCCTTTTACTTCTTATGTGTGTTTTTTACAAAGTTTTTTAATTACTTTATCGTTTAACACCAGTATTTTGAGTGTTTTTTCAGTTGTTTTGTTTATTTGGACTATTAACACTCACTTTTGTTCTCTCTTTTCTTCCTTCCTTCTTCGTGTGCTTTTTCTTGCTTACTTTTCTTTGCCCCTTGTGGCAACATCTTGCTTGTTTTTTTCTCCTTTCAGTTCCCTGTGTTCTTTACGTCGAAGAGCTTGGACTGAAGAAGTTCAAAACAATTTTTGAACGAAACGCGTATCCTTTTTCCTTTTACTTCTTATGTGTGTTTTTTACAAAGTTTTTTAATTACTTTATCGTTTAACACCAGTATTTTGAGTGTTTTTTCAGTTGTTTTGTTTATTTGGACTATTAACACTCACTTTTGTTCTCTCTTTTCTTCCTTCCTTCTTCGTGTGCTTTTTCTTGCTTACTTTTCTTTGCCCCTTGTGGCAACATCTTGCTTGTTTTTTTCTCCTTTCAGTTCCCTGTGTTCTTTACGTCGAAGAGCTTGGACTGAAGAAGTTCAAAACAATTTTTGAACGAAACGCGTATCCTTTTTCCTTTTACTTCTTATGTGTGTTTTTTACAAAGTTTTTTAATTACTTTATCGTTTAACACCAGTATTTTGAGTGTTTTTTCAGTTGTTTTGTTTATTTGGACTATTAACACTCACTTTTGTTCTCTCTTTTCTTCCTTCCTTCTTCGTGTGCTTTTTCTTGCTTACTTTTCTTTGCCCCTTGTGGCAACATCTTGCTTGTTTTTTTCTCCTTTCAGTTCCCTGTGTTCTTTACGTCGAAGAGCTTGGACTGAAGAAGTTCAAAACAATTTTTGAACGAATCGCGTATCCTTTTTCCTTTTACTTCTTATGTGTGTTTTTTACAAAGTTTTTTAATTACTTTATCGTTTAACACCAGTATTTTGAGTGTTTTTTCACAAGGTAGAAAAGTGCTTAAGATTTCGGTTTGTCTGTCTGTCCGTCCTTGATATAACTCGCGTCAATAGGCATAGATTTCTACGAAATCTATATATGCAATTCTTATCTGCAGTACCATGTACCCTATTGTAAAGGATCTATGTAGCATTTATAGATTTTTTTCTATACAGGAGCACTCAAACTAGTCCCAATACATTGCGCTCTATGGGAAGTTATTCTTTAAAGCGCATCATCCTACTAACTACAAGGGGTGATGAAATGAAAAGGTACGAAACGTCACGGTGGGTACAAATGTAGAACTTTATTCAAAATAGACACCATAGGCCTGAGCACAACGATCCCACTGACCAACAAGCCGCAGGATTCCTTGTTCCCAGAATTCCTGTGGCCGTGACGAGACCCAGTCCGTCACAGTGTCCTTGAGTACGTCGACCGAGTTGAAGCGCTTCCCTTTCAGGTGGTTTCTTCAGTGGAACCAACACATGGAAATCGCAGCGCGACATGTCCGGACTGTAGGGCGGATGGTCCAACGTCTCCCACTTGAACTTCGCCAGTTCCTTGGCGAAAACGGACATTCCATTTTCTCATTGACTTGCGGGACACACAGCCTTCCCAGTATACGATCATCCTCCTGCGATGATAGTGGCCTGTTTAACACCTTCCGCTGTCAGAAATCGGATAACGCCTCGCTGCCCCTAAATCGTCGAATTTTGCAATGCGAACGCCATCCTGTCCTCACACGCATTGCCGCGTCAATTGGACGTAGGAGGGTGCTTTTTACAAGAGCTTCTGCTCTCTCCTGCGGGCCCCCGCATGTTCCTATCCACACAAAAGGCTCCAATCGCATTCCTAGATGTCTCGCTACGTGCTCTCATAGCTGCATGGACAAATATGATAACGGTTAGGTTGTTGCGACGTTTCGTACCTTTTCATTTGATCAGCCCTTGTAGTTGCGCTGAACCCTGAAGATTACAAAGTCAAGGACTAAAAGCCTAACAACTTCTACATCGTTTGTACGATTCGCTTGAAATTTTTCACAACTTTGTAAAAAAATATAGAAAACAATCTGTCAATTTTAAAAATCTGAAAATCCGCCCGTTCCCTCATTTTTAAGCGATTTTTCGCTATTTTCAGCACCATTTCGTTTCCGAGAGTAAAAAAAAGTGAATCATTTGCGTGACAAAATGACCTATTTTAAGTGAAAATGACGTCATACAATTGGGGGATCAATACGTTTAAAATAATTTCTCCCAATTACACAGTTTATAATTTTTTTCCCCACAAATAAATCGTCTGCTGGATATTCGAATGTTTATGTATAAAAACGAAAGCTTTCGACTGCGAAAGATTCCGCGTTTCCAGATGAGCATGAAATTCGATTTGGGTCTGTAATAAAAATTGAATATGAACTTATTTATTTTAGGTGGATGAAAATTAATAAATATATTGAATGAAAGACAGATTTCCTTAAAATGTTTTTTCTCGCGACCGTTGTAATTGCCTTCACAAAAGGCTTTGACTTCTAGTTGTAGAGATATTCTGCTCTTTGAAATGAAACAAAATTGGATGTTATTAAGGATTAGAAAATGAAGCTTTGCATCGAAAATAGTGTCTGTATAGTTAAAAGTTTTTCTATACGGGAGCACTCAAAATAATTTCAATACAATACGGTCAATGGCAGTTTAGAGACAGGCATCTATTTTAAGCATATAATACTATCCTACAATATGATTAGCTAATAATCCGACGACGATCATATATTACTAAGGCTCTCAAAATGATGCTCTCCATTGAGAATAACGTCCGTATTATCAATAGTTCTACAGGAGCACTCAAAAGAATTCACATACATTGCAGTCTGTGGCATTTGAGAGACATTAATACATTTCTAGCACAAGACAATGAGTATAAAATTTTTATATTCTTCAGTTAAACGCTAAAAAAAAATTAAAGGTCTTTTACAGGGTCTCATAAAATTGCATTTATAGTGATAATACAACATTTTTTTATCTACGAAATCTCGCCAGTTTTAACTAAAATACATCGCAGATTTGGCGCAAAAATATTTTGTATTGGAAAGTGTTTTATAATCTATGAGCTTGGCATGATTTATCTTTCTTGATTTTTTAAGGCAACAGATAAATCTTGTAATTCTTTTTTTCTTTCTTCTTTCTTTCTTTTTCTTTTTATTTATTTATTTATTTATTTATTTATTTATTTTTTGGATAAGACAATTTCTGAAGCTCTATATACTGGAACTGTGAATCAGTTGTAGACAACTCATTGAAAGAATATATGTATAACTCGGCTGTTCGAGCCTCGTCAATGGGAGACCCCCCTGAAACCCCCTAATTTTTTAGTTTCATGATTGCCATATTAAAACGATATTAATGGACTATGTCATTTTATCTCTCATCTATCGTGTATTTCACCTAGTAACCCCATGTTGAAATTTTTAGTATTATAACCTATTTATAGAAAAATACATGTGATGCACATTCTACAGCTTAGTAAATATTGTAACAATAGATTAAATCTGTTGTGAACTAATAGTATTTAAATAAACGGATGAAATTTTTAAACAATCATTTTGTCAAATAAATGCAACCTTACGGAGCTTATAGAAATCGGTGGTTTACGTAACACATACTAACATTTTCAGCGGACATTTATTCTTACTTTTATGTCGCGTTTTCGTAACGCATTTTCGTGCTCTTGTCCATTTTCAAAAGGGGGTGAGAGATAAAATGACATAGTCATTAATATATTTAATGTGGCTGTTACATGCCTGCATTATTTAGTCAACTCATTACTTAGGCGAAACTGAATGAGTATTCTAAAGTCAGCAATAAGGACACACACAAGAGTATATTTAACAATACTGTGGAACAAAAAGACGGTTCTCAGAAAAAAATTTCTGGGAGCATCCAAAAGGGGGAAATAAAAGAAAGACAGAAAGAAAGGCTGTATCATTATCTTTTTGTTGACTAAAAGCGAAACTCGGACAAACGGAGGAGGGGGTATCCAGATCCTTGCACCACCCACCTATGGCCTTTAGAAAATGGATTCCTTACCAATAATGCTACATTTTTGTCTATTTGAAGAATGAATCCAGAAATAAACAAAATATAGAAAGAAAACTAAGTGCCGAAACGAAAAAACAGATTCAGGGTCTGATCAAGGGCGGATTAAAGGGAGGGGGTCGGAGGAGGCGACCGCCCCTCCGAGAAAAATGAAATTAATGTAAACAATCCCATCTTACTTCCATAAAATATATATATATGTATGTGAATCTTCCATCCAAGCCTCCACCCACGAAATTGTATTAATCCGTCAGTGGCCGGATTATTCATTAGGCTGTAGTCTATCTGTCCCGATCATTTCAGGGACTTTTCAGTAACAAGTCGGATGAATTTTTTAATGAAGTTGTAATCAAACTTTCAAAATGACTCAATAGAACGGAAATATTTGTGGCTATTTCTAAAGATGTTCTCTGGAACGCGAGTTGACCTTCTGCATTTCCCCGAGAGCTGAGATCCATAGGATTAAGATTGTAGGAAAAACGCGCCCCATAATCAATAATAATCCCCCACGAAACAATAATTTTTATTTAAATATTGGACATAAAGTTATTTTGTTTTGCAGTAAATATGAGGATGGTATTTTAAACGGATGTTGGGCAGCCCCAAAGTTCTTTTGTTTTACAGTAAAGGCGGGTGGCTTTGGCGAAATTCGAAGGTGTACTAGGGTGTAAACCATCTTAGAAGGCTTTTGGTAGTTGGCTTGCTTTGTTTTTACTTAATTATTTATTTTACATTTTACAATATTTAAACAAAGGCGAATTATTTTTTGAAACAATAATAATATATAGAATGTAAGTCATTTTTTTTATAGTTGGGGAATCCACTATTGCGATAAATTATCTTATTAATCTCGGAAATTAACCACGTTAAATATAAAAGAATTGATTTTTGGCCGTCGAAACCACAGGTCAAGAGCGCGAATGCCAGTACGTTTGTTCAAATAAAATAATTAGAACCGAGAGGATCTTCGCACGGTCGGGCACAAGACGGTCGGGGTATCCGAGAAGCCATAACCTCAGGCAAACTGAAAAAAAGAGAATTTTCGGATACTCTTGATCCACAAAGAAACTCACAAATTACTTGTCACATTTAAGATTATTATGTCTTGCAAAAACATTTGAACGTAATACGATAATGAATGATTTACCCAATTTTTTAATTATTTATTATATAGATTATTCTATTTAGAAAAGATACAATCCTCTTATAAAGATTTTTTGAGCAAAATATTTTATATCATTTTAACGAGGATAAGTTGAAAAGTAATGTACATATGCTTGTAGAACACTAACGAAATGACCTTTAGAAGTGTTCCAAGCGGTATGTGGAAGTAACAGTCCCCTGTACAAGCATGTACAGTTTAAATGCCTTCCGTGTATGCAGTATATTTTGAATGGTGGAGGTATTATTGTGCTAGATCTATCTATCCCCAGTTCGATTTCTTATGAATTAACCCATTAAATAAATTAAGAGAAGTTAAAAATATGTAACCTATATTAGTAAAGACCGTCCAGATAATGAAATAATTTTACAAGCATGTATTTTTATAGGGGAAAAAATAGTGTTTAAAGGCACGGTTTAAAATACATATTGATTTCGAATGTTCTAAAAATTTTACAGAAACAATTATTATTTTATGTGTGTAAATTTGTCTAGTTATATGTTTGCATATGGGAAAGGTGGGAAGTGTTAGAAATTCCAAATATATATCCACGAACATATTCATTAAAAAAAAAAAAACCTGAGTTGTACGAATAAATAACTTTAAACATCGCAGTCTCACTATCTATTTAGCCCCCCCCCCCACTTTATTTTGACGGGCATTTTTTCCGCACACTAATTTACTTGGAGAAATTGATTTGTCTAGTGTTAACTCAAATTTGTTCATTTTGAATCAAGAAAATTCGTAAAAGTTGTGTTTTATTTTATTAGCGCACAAAACCTACAGATTAGCTCACCCAAGGTGGAGGAAGGGCTGGGATATACCTCTCGCGAATATAACACGTGGAACCTTTTAGTTTTGTTTATATCTAATTAGCATTAGTAAAACCATTAATTAGCACTTAACATAAATTGTAATATAATTAGCACTATTTATGTTCTCATTTAATTTAGCTCTACTACTTTAATGTGAGGGTGAACTCCTCCCCCTAATATATATATATATATATATATATATATATATGGGTGCGTCACTGAGCAGGGGGCCCCTTATTAACATTTGCTACGGGCCCCGCGCTGTCTTAATCCGGCACTGGTGTTTATTCATTCTAAATGTATCTTCTGTGTTTTGTAACCGTTGTTCTCGTCATTAAAATGTGTTGTTTTGTCAAGTGGTCGGTTTTCATGGAGTGTTCTACGTCCTTCCTCACACCCCTGTTCTACGCCACCGGCACAATGGCGCCCAATTTCAGATGGTAACTTCACATAATTTCGGCGGCTTGGTTTAATGGTTCGTCAAATTAAATGTGTAGTAAACGGAGTAAGAAATTCTGTGAAAATCCGATCCCAGAATGGTTACCAAATGTCTTAATTATGTGCAAGAGTGTTTGAATGTGTTCGAATAGAAATATCCCATCCCGGATTAGGTGTTTTGTAAATCGACTGTAAATCGATCGGTGTTTTGTAAATCGTTTGGAATATCAGGAATCCAATCCCTGGATTATTAGTTATACGAGGTAAATGTTTCAATTGTCTTCTCTTGTTTAGTAGTTTCTTAAAAATCTTATCTTTATATTTTCTCTCTATTCTAAAAAACAGTAAAGGCCGCTGTCGCCGCCAGGGCCGGCCCAAGGGGGGTGCGAATGTAGGCGATCGCCTAAGGCCCCGCGCTTATAGAGGCCCCGCTCCTGGACCATTTTATTGCTATCTCATAAGATATGATAGAGAAGAGGCCCCGCTCTTGCGCTTCGCCTGGGGCCCCGCACGCCCCTCAGGCCCAAGGTTGCCAGATGTGGCTAATTTTAGCCATTTTGGCTAATTTCAGAAGCTGCTGGCTAAAAAGAAAAATTTTTGTTTAGCCACTCGTTTTTTGGCAAATTATGGCTAAATTCTGAGGCTGCTGGCTAAAAAGAAAAACAAAATTTTAGTCACTCATCTTTTAGCTAATTATGGCTTAATTCTGTAATTGTTGGTGAATATGAAAACAAACAAACAATATATATATATATATATATATATATATGTATAGCTACTTGTTTCTTGTCTAGTCTGCGGGGGACGTCACAATTCGTAGCAGTGTCTATCACCCGGCATTTTGTCCACTTTCCGAACAAATGGGGTGGCTTTGTTTTGGTTTTAATTCGAGTTTCGACGGGTTTTTTGTTCGATTTTGATTCTTAGCGAAAGAGGGCTTTACGGAGTAGCTGAGCTGACTAGGGCACATTTATTTGTAGTGCGGTTTTTTTTTCTAATGGCCGGCCTCTGCCTTGAAGACTTTGGCCACAACAGGCCGGAACTGTTGGTCACTTTATTATGGGGACACCTAGTAGGTGGACCAACGTCGCCCCCTATGAAGGGACGGACACAATGACAGCCACGCCCAGTCGGGGATCGAACCCCGACCGCCGGGAGTTGAACCCGAAACCGGAGTACGGTGCTTTACCCACCATACAACTCGGTCGGCCCTTGTTGTGCGGTTGTACTAAGCATTGAATAATGTTGCCGTGGTTACGGTAAGCTTGAGTAATTATTAAGTTACAGTTATTAAACGCTAGCCTATAATGAGTAGAAAATATAATAAAGAATGGGAGATTGAGCATCCATGGTTAATGCTGAAAGATAATGCGTGTTTTTGCAAGTTGTGTCTTTGCTCAATATCCCAGCTTAAAAAGCATAATTTAGTGACTCACGAAAAATTAGCCAAACATAAGAAAGACTTGAAATCCTCTAAATTAATTGCACTGTTCACTATTTATAAAAAAAAAATCAGCTGTAAATAAATCATTGAAAGAATTTGATATAAAATTTAGTGTAGCTATTGAGTGCCACTGCAGTATTAAATCCGTTGATACCTAGGTGAAATAGTGAAAAAGTATTCAAAATGTAGTGCACTAGAGGATCTGAAACTCCAAACAAAGTGTGCATGCCTCATTAAGAATGTCATAAGCCTATCGTTATTCGAAGAGATGATTCAAGAGTTAAGAGAGGCTAAGTTTTTCTTATATATTGATGAATCTACCGACATTTCCGCAAGAAAGCATTTATGCCTGTGTGTAAGATTTTTTTCCTCAAATAGTAATCGCTTGCTCCCTCTCAAACGTTGGAAAGTGTTTCCTAACCAATGCATTCAATTCGATTTATCATTCCGCACTTTTTAAAAGTTTTCTCGAAAATCCAAAAGATGGCGCTGCAATCAAAGTGGCTATGTTTGGCTAATTTTAAGAAGCGATTTGGCTATTTTCAAGAATTTTGATCTGGCAACCCTGCTCAGGCCGCCACTGTCGCCCCCGCTGGCGCTGTCAAAGCTTGTCAGCTTATCTCCTCCTAAACCGTGGGGATTTGAGTTTCGACTAAGGCGCTCACAGATTCGAAAAATTCCGAGGAACCTGCTAAGCTGAGTTAAATTTCGAAAATCGAATTATTTTAAAAGATATTAATGAAAAACTGAAAAAATAAACAGAATGGTTGCCAGATTTGGCATAAAATCCTTCATTCCTTTGCAACAAAGCGTTTCCAAATATCTAGAATCGCGTGAAATTTGCAAACATGAGTTAGAATTACGCCCATTTTACGCCAAAATAAAAACTATCTTTCTTCTATATTAATAAAACAATGTGTAAACTGTTAGTTAGTTTGTTTGAATGTGTCTCGCGGTGATCGTAGACCTACCAAATTTTGTACGGAAATTTTCCATGACAGTTCCCGACACACCTCGAAGCGATTTTTTCAAAATTCGAATTATTTTAGGAGATATCGATAAAAAAAACGTATCGCAAAAGGCTAATTTTTGCTTTCCGCCATTTCGTAATTGTAACCCCACAGTGGAAAAAAAAGCGACATTTAAGCTTATCTAGGTTGCCACATTCGGCAAGTTTATTAAATGATTCAGACTCTTGAAGTAAAAATAAAAGAATAACGATTTTTTTTTTTTTTGTCTAGATTATTTGTAAGGCTGTTTTTAAATTAAAATATCGTGTGCATGGGAAATCAGAGCAGGAATGAAATGTTTTATACTCAAAAGAAACATATTTAGAAATTTTCTGAGACTAAAATGTGCAACTTTTTAATTTGGCTAAAAATTAAACGGTTTTGTGCGATTTTGAGGAGATGATTCTAATGCTTGGCTCAATTTATCGTAATTTATCGTCTGCTGAATACACCTGAGAATAAGGTTTTGAAATTTTCATTCAGTTGGAATTGTGCATTTTTCTGTGCAGATTTTCTCCATCTATTAATGACTATGTCATTTTATCTCTCACCCCCTTTATTGAAAATTGTATGAAAAACGTGTCCCAAAAATGCGACATAAAAGTATGCCACATAATTTTACATATATTTAAATACCATTAGTTCACAACAGCTTTAATCTATTGTTACAATATTTCGTAAGCTACAGAATATGCTTCACATGTATTTTTTACATATATTTAAAAACTGTTAGTTCACAACAGCTTTAATCTATTGTTACAATATTTCGTAAGCTGTAGAATAGGCATCACCTGTTTTTTTTCTATAAATAGGTTACAATAATATGAAATAAGTAACTCAAAATGTGTTACAGTAACCTTAAATGAAGTGTAATTATAGGTTGTGAGCATGTGTAAATCGCCAAATAATGAAAAGTCGCCATTGGTGGCAAGCTATCCTATCTGTTCCGTAGCTTTTATTAACTTTACATGAACGCAAGTCGCCAAATAATGAAAAATCGCCATGGGTGGAAAATTTGCAAGGTGTCCAATAGGTTTTACATAATTAAAAATACAGCTAAAACAAATTTTCTGATTTTATTATGCTTTAGCTCCTAATTAATATAACTTTTGAATGGCAATACTAAATATCATTGTGTTTCTGAGGAGTGCAAATAATTTTTCCAGTGATTATAAGCGGAGTCCGCACTCCAGGTGGAGTATAGCTCAGGACCCGTACAACACGGATTATCATAACAAAATATCTTCCGTGTTATGAGGGGGAGGGGGTCTACTGTAGTGTGAAGTTTAAATTTTTATGTATCAATGAACATGCAAGAACCATAAAATGTGTAGCTCAGTAACATTGTATCTGATCCAATCTTCGGGTTTTGTCTGTTGAAATTATGTCTTTTTTACGAATAAGCCTTATTAGGGGAAGAATGCCTCATACGAAAAGCGAGCGTAGCGAGTCTGGGGGCCTTGGCCCCTAGTATTGAAAAAGAAAGTATTTCGTTTTGTTTTGCTGTTTTCAGAACACCCGTTCTAATTCTAAATCTTATGGTTGCTTATTCTGTTTTAAAGTGTTCTATATTGTTAGAAAATATCTTATTTTCGTTAGAGATATATTATTTTGTGTAATAGTGTGAATTTTAGTTATGTTCTATCCTTTAGAAGGATAGAATATAGCTTAATATACAGCTTTAGAAGAATTTAGTGTTGATTCAGTCAATTTTATCCCGCCAATTCGAAAGCGAAAGTTCTGTTGCAATCTCTTTTGATTCTGTTTTTTTTTCAAGGTTGTTTAGTGCTTACCTAAGGTAGAATCGAATTCAGAACTGAATTTTGTTGTTGCTTTGCTTTTTTCTGTCAGCATAGTTGTTTATATTTAATTGCAGTGATTCGCATTTTCTTTATGCAGTGTTTGAAATTGTTTATGATGTAAAA
>JAWZYV010001546.1:0-18666 GCA_038373885.1 Cheiracanthium punctorium
AGGTCTTCTGAATTCATTTATGCTGTTTTTACGAGATGTATGTACGTGCGTGCGTGTGTGTGTGTGTGAACACGATAGCTCCTAAACGGGGCATTCGATTGAGCTCATATTAGGTATATATGTTATAAACCACCGTCGCAAGACTGGTATTGATTTTGGCGTGTATAGGACTTATAGTTTTTCTACAGGGCTACGACAAAGATTTCTTTTACATTGTGGCTTATGGGGGTAAAATTGTTGAAAGTGCGCTAGCGTTTAAACGGTAAATTCGATTGAGCTGAAATTGAAAAAAACTAGCGAATTTTTGCTGAATTATTCATTGATTGAAATTTACTTAAATGCTTGGTAATGACCTTAATCGTAAGTGTTCGGAAAGTCGAGTGGAGTCATTCCAGATTTTTTTCTAATATATTCATATTTTCATCAACAGAATACATTTTAGACAAAATTCAACAATAGTTAATGCTATTCAGTTCAGTTTATATGGTTTAGTACAGGGCTTCCCAACCTGTGGTCCGCGGACCCCTTAGGGGTCCGCCGGCTCTTTCTAGGGGGTCCGTGGCTAACTTTGAACAGCGGCTGCGGTTCACAGTTTAAAGTTGTTTCCATTCATCATTAAATCAAAGACTCTTGATTCGTGGTGGGGTTATTGTAAAAAATCTCACTTGCATTATGGAGTTTTCAATTCCGATGGGCTTCGCGTTGAATTTTAACAGTTACTGTGCTCTTGACTGACTGGGGTCCGCCAGCTAAAAAGGTTGGGAAGCCCTGGTTTAGTATATATAGTCGATAACAGATTTGCGGTGAGGGACCCATTAAACTGAGGTTATAACAAAATGTCCTTTCCTCTTCTCATATCATGGCAATAGACCTTCATTCTCTTGAAATCAATTTTTCTATCACAAAAAAAAAAAAAAAATACCCGAAGGTATTAGTCATCACAAGTCAATACTTGCTATTCAGTATCTAAAAACTTCATTTTGCGCATGTTTAAATTTTGAGGTTACAGCAATTTTACTGAATAATATATGCCATCAAATCGATTATAAGTGTTCACTATAGTTTTTACACAAACGTCTGGCTAACTCAGACTCTAAACGCTGTTTGATGTACTCGATAGTTACCAGACATTGAAATAAAATTTTGAATTCTTCCAACAGAAAATATTCAGTTTTCTGCAAAAGCTTGAATTTCCGAGTAATAACAATAAATTTCAGTTATTTATTTATTTATTTATATTTTTTGCTTCTTAATTAAAAAAAAGTAATTAATTATGCAATAAAAGAATTCGCTGCAAAAGCTTAAATTTCCGCGTAATAACAAAAAAAATTCAGTTATTTACTTATTTATTTATACTTTTTGCTTCTTAATTAAAAAAAAAGTAATTAATTATGCCATAAAAAGAATGACAAAAAATATGCTTCTCTCTTCTTTTTATTTTTTAGACCCTCAGTACCCAACTGAGTTCCTTTATAACTTCCTCATTTCCCGTATATCACTGTGATACAAATACTTGTATTGATTTTAAATAAATAATTTAGCTTAAAAATTTTGAATCCACTAATTTTAACTGATGTGAATGTAAAGATTCTGCACTATTAAACCCAGATTTTTGGTTTGCTTGCCGTTATTTATATTGTCTGTTACTTAAAAATATCTGACTGTTAGATAGAATTTCCATTTTGAAATGATGATTTTCTTTTCTTTTCTTTTTTTCTAAATCCACGTACTTATAGGACATCATTTAATTTTAGAAGATCCTTTATAATCGTTGTTTATTGATGGTATTAATTATTTACTATTGAAACAGATACTGACAATTAGGCTTTATTTAAAGAAATATTTTTAAATTGCATTTGTCGTTTTTAATTTTAATAGATTTTTCGAAAAAGTTATGAGATTTTTCTTTAATTTGAGATAAAAGATTTATGTCAGGTCTGTAGAGAGAGAAAGCATTCCGTAATCCCATTAGTAACCTTAAAATATTTCCGATATAGAAAAAAAAATGCTCAAGTAATAAAGTTTTGAATACTCGCAGCTAAACTTGCCACGTAAACTCTTTATCATCGCGAATATTTAGACTGATCTCATAGTACGCAACTATATAGTTACGCTAATCCCAGACTCACTAAAACACTGATTCACTGACTCTGTTACATTTCCTGTTCAACCATTCCAAAACAAAACTTTTACCGTCGTTAATTCAAACAGATGAAAAAGTTATTGCCTAAAAACGTAATAAAATTCACAGCGTTGGTGCGATCAGCTTGAAAATTTTCATAAATAAGAAAAAAAAAATGCGCTCTTTTAAAATCGGAAAATGCATTCGTTCCCTGATTTTTAAGTGATTTCTCGCTTTTTCAGCTTCATTTTATTTCTAT
This sequence comes from Cheiracanthium punctorium, assembly GCA_038373885.1. Classification (NCBI taxonomy): domain Eukaryota; kingdom Metazoa; phylum Arthropoda; class Arachnida; order Araneae; family Cheiracanthiidae; genus Cheiracanthium; species Cheiracanthium punctorium. The sequence continues at coordinate 2,382 of JAWZYV010001546.1, forward strand.
CCATTTATTAATAACAACTTATCATTTGGGAGTCAAAAATAGGTGTCGCGATTGACATTGTCATCATATCGAAGTCACGTTTGAAGACTTTGAAAGGAAAATTACGATTCCAATTCACTTAAAATAGTTCTTCTAGATTACTTAGTTATTTTTTTTTTCACAAATAAAATTATTTTCTATGCATGAAGCATTGATATACGGAATGTTCTCACCAAACGAAATCTTTCGAATGCGAAAAGTTTCCGCAGAGTATGCAATTCCGATTTCGGTATATAATAAAAATTGAATATATAAGTTATATATTTTAATTGGTCAAAGACTAAATATACTGAGTGTAGGCATATACGTAGGTTGCCTTTTATGTTTTTACAAACGACCAATAGGAGGTGCTACTGAAACGTGTCTTCAGGATGTTCGTAAAATTCACATTTTTTAAATCTAGGAATCAGTGGCCTAATAGAAATTGCCCGCGTATTTTGTTCACATGAGTGTTCTAAAGAAGCCAGTGAGTGAAAAGAAAATGGAAAATAATTCGTAGAGATTTCCGTTGGATGATTTTTCGAAGACCTCCTCGAAAAGAATGCTTAGTGTCATTTCGTGAAACTTTTGGTAATGAAGCACCATCAGAAAAGACTGTTTACAATTGGTTTGCAGAATTTCGCAGTTGTCGTGCGTCCGTCAGTGATGAATCTTGTAAGAACGACCAATATCGGTAGTGATTCGACACAACATCGATGCTATGCGCAACATGATTGAAGAAGATCGGCATGTCACATTTCGTGAGATAGAAGCAAGCATCCCTTGGCATATCACAGACTGCTATACATTCGATTTTGCACTTGATTCGATTAAAAAGATTTGTTCCAGATGGATCCCGCACAATTTGACAGAAGCTCAAAAAGAGGCTTGTGCAAATTGGCTTAAGGAAATGCTAAAAAAATTCCAATTTGGAACAGCAAAATCCGTATACAACATTGTTATAAGTGACGAAACTTGGATATATTCGTATGAGCCGAAAACTAAACGACAATCCACTGTCTGGGTGTTTCCAGATGAACAGAATCCCACAAAAGTTGTTCGTTCATCAAGCACTTCCAAGAAAATGCTTGCTTGTTTCTTCGGTCTTACAGGTTATATCTCAACCATTCCATTAGAGGATCGAAAAACTGTTAACACTAAATGGTAAACAGAATTTGTTTTGCCAAAAGTCATCAACGAAATCGGTAAAAACAACAAAAATCGACGCATCATTCTTCATCACGACAACGCCAGCTCCCACGCTGAACGTCAAACAACTGATTATTTGAAGGATAAAAATATCAAATTAATGTCTCATTGCCTATGTTCTCCTGATTTATCGCCTAACGACTTTTTCTTGCTCCCTTATATCGAACAAAAAATGCGTGGGCAGCGATTTTCATCATCGCAAGAAGCTGTTGATACCTTCCAAAACCATGCTTCGAGATATTAATTTCAGAGTGAAAAAACTGTTACAAGAATTGGTTTGAACGGTTGGAAAAGTGTATAAATCTTAAAGGCAAATATTTTTAAAAGCAATAAAACAGTTTGTTCCCCTCCCAAATTTTTTTTATTCCTACTTTTTGTAGAAACTTAAATGGCAACTCTCGTATTTGTCAATATCTTTTCTGGTACCCGTTGTAATTGCCTCCACAACGGGATTTATCCTCTAGTTTGCCATAGCGATCCTCTAGTTTGCCATAGCGATCCTCTAGTTTGCCATAGCGATCCTCTAGTTTGCCATAGCCATTCCATTATCTCGATCCCTGGTAGATTCTAACCTTTTTACTGTTCTTCCGCTGATAGAGAATAAATACTTAAAATTTCTGGGGGGGGGGGGGTTCCATTAATTTTCCTTAAAGAATAATTGAATTCAGTTTTAGATTCTTTTGTTAGTTTATAAACATGGCAATTTTCCAAGAAGAAGAGAAAGGACTCTAATTTTTCTCGTTTATATTGAGATAGTTTTTTTTTCTTTTGGTATTTATATAACAATAATGATATTTCATGAACCGAATAAAAATTTGCCAATACTTTCTGTATATCATTGCAGCTAATGGCGAAAATGTAGAACAAAAATGTAATAACAGAAAAATATTTACTGATAGCGCCATTTTTTTTTACTCCAACTGTAATTTTATTTTTATTAGTATAATTTTTTATGTACTTAAATGTTCATATCTATTTTGTTTTTGCTTTACTGGCATTATTTGAATTTAATTAATTGTAAAAGTTTTCTCAATTCCTCGTTATTTAGCATTAGTTTAAAATATTTTAATTGGCTTTGTAATTGCTACTCGTGTGTAGTTTTCAGAAGGCATCCTGCCGTTAAACATAACAAATTTCTTCTGGAACACTTACCACACAGGTCTGTAAAAGCAGCTCTTAATCATAGAAAATTTCTTTCTTTTACTTACACAGTCGCAGTGGGAGTAAAATAGATCTACTTTTTTACGCTCTTGTATTGGTGAAATAATACATCGTTTCCTTCGTGAGAAAATGCCTTAGATACGAACCAATTTATTCATAAGGAATCTTCAATAATGGCTTTTGTGCTTTGCGTCAGTGAGTTTCGGAATTCTGTATGTAGTTATGTTTGCTAAGTAAACAAGCTACTGGTTATATTTTCCTTTTTTTCTGGTTATCTTATAAAACATCAAAATAGTTTTTAATTACTCACGACAATCTATGTAAACAATTAAGGCAACTTTCATTTTTAAAATAAATAAATAACATATTGTTGCGGAATTACTCGGCTACTCCTGGGGTTCGTCGTTCTAAAGTCCAGTTGGTGTATAAAGTTCAAGTAAAAAGTCTCTTGTCAGGATGGAACACAAACTTTATTGCTTCTAGAACTTCGTAGAACAATCAGCTGTACACAATTCACAAGCACAATCTAGCAGTAAAGTGCTTTTAACAGTTCGATTAGATCAGAAACTCTCACGAATGCTGTATTTCTCACACAAAATAGAACACTTTCACTGACAAGAATTCAGCGAAAATATACGAGAAATAACACTAACAGTCTCTCAAGACTCAGCAATGAAGAATTTACACACAGCACTTAAATTCAAAGCTTCACAAACAGCGCGAAACACAGCTTCCTTCACAAAGCAAGCGTATTCACTCTCTCAAAGCTTGATCAACAATGAATCGTCGGGGCGACACGCTTCTATAAATAGCCGACGCAGGAGGTACAAGAGGTTTCCAGAAAAGTCAATTTCTCGAGGGTTCTACATAAAGCGTGAATTTTGATTACGTCATAGAAGAGAAATGTTAGGTTATTATGCGTTTTTAATGCAGGAAAAACAACTTCCAGGCCCCATTGGGAAAATCGCGCCAAATGACCAAAAAGTCGCCAAGCTTGGCGACTTTTGGCGAAATATCGCCAAATTTGGCGCCAAAAATAAGTCCTCAAAAGTGAAGAGATCTAAGCTCTAGGACTAATATTTCTCGAGATTTCTAGAAGCCCATAGAAAAACATATGGGAAAGCGAAACCTCCGTATCTCCGGTTCTAATTGGCCGATTTTGATGCAACAAAAAGCAAAATTTATCTATTTGAAGCGTAGAATACGAATTTTAAACCATTTTCAGCCCCAGAGCAGCGGGTTGCCCCGAAAATTCGTAACATTGCCCCCTTCCCAAGGACTGCACGTCCCGGGCAGTACAATCCCTAGTTAGGAGGTCACACAGGTACCTACACTGTATAACACTTAACAAGATTTTAAGAACATAATTCAAGCAAGTAATCAATAGCACAATAAGCAAATACACATTAATAAATAAATAATCATCATAATAAATAATTACACTGTAATAAGTAATCAATATAATAACAAATACACATTAATAAAATCCAATATATTACAAATATGTACACTAAACATGGCGTAAGTGGAGAGAGAAAGAGAGTTGAAGAAAGAGGAAGAGAAGAGAAAGACAGGAAAGGAATGAGAGATGAAAGAAAAGAGGAATTACGCCATAGTGACCATAGTCTGAGCTAATTACAACCGCGGTAGATGGCTAGCCGATCGTAATGTACAACTCTTGGCTTCGAGTTTGGTGACTTACGAATCCGTACGATGACGTCATTCAGCCGGTTTAGGACTGTGTAAGGACCGTCCCACGGCGATTGCAGCTTGGAGACAGGCCTTTCCGTCGAGTAGGATTCCATAGCCAAAATTTGTCACCTGCGTTGAACTCGTGTCCCGTAGCCTTCGTGTCGTAGCGAGTCTTCATCTTTTCCGTGTTCAGGTTGATCCGCTCCCGAGCAAAATGATGTACATCTTCAAACCGTGCCCGAAGGTATTCCACGTACTCCTCTGGCGATGAAGGCGCATCTGGAGGGCGGCCGAACACTAGATCGGCGGGAAGACGAAGATCTCTGCCGAACAGCATCTGGGAAGGTGTGAAGCCGGTAGTCTCATGGACGGCGCTCCTATAGGCCAGCAGGAAGAGGGGAGTTTCTTGTCCCAGTCCTCTTGATTCCTAGATACCAGAAGCGAGAGGTTGTTTAAAATTGTGCGATTGAACCTCTCCACCATGCCGTCGGATTGTGGGTGTAAAGGCGTAGTCTGGGTTTTGTCCATTCCAAGAAGATGGCATAGTCCTTTAAAGACTGCAGAGGTAAAGTTCGTTCCTTGGTCGGAATGAAGTTGCAGAGGGGTTCCATATCTGGAAATCCATTCTTGCACCAGTACCTCTGCTACGGTCGTAGCTTCTTGATCGGGAATAGGAAACGCTTCGGGCCATTTAGAAAAGTAGTCAATGACAACTAGGATGTATTTGTTGCCATCCGAAGTTCGCGGAAGAGGTCCCAGGATGTCGAGGGCAATCCTCTCAAAAGGCGCTCCTACATTATAACGGTGTAGTCTTCCACGGCTTCGTTTCTTCGGGCCTTTGCGGGCGGCACAGGCGTCACAAGCTTGACACCACTTTTCGACGTCGCCTCGAGCCCTAACCCAGTAGAAGCGCTCGCGAACTTTCTGCAGGGTCTTCATTACGCCAAAATGGCCCCCAGTTAAGCCATTATGAAGTTCTTCTAGAACCTTCGGAATCCTCGAGCGAGGGAGTACCAACTGCCATCGGAGCATCTCGCCGTCGTCCGACTCCCATTTACGATACAGGACTCCATTTCTCAGGCGAAGCGAATCCCATAAAGCCCAGTACTGTTTTATTGCCGGACTGTAAGATGATATTTCTTGCCAACTGGGCTTAGCGCTGGATTTTTCCATAAATTCTACAATAGGTTTGATGTCGCTGTCTGTTAATTGGTCCGCCCGAACATTTTCGTCACTCCAGGGATCTTGAGATGATGCCGATGATGTAACTTGGCGGACAGCGGGATGTTTCAGATGGTAATTTTTCTCTGCCCTGGAGCAATAGCGACAACTGTCTATGCAGGGCCTTCTCGACAAAGCATCTGCATTTCCATGAGATGACCCTTTCCGATGACGTATCTCGATGTCATATTCTTGTAGTCGCTGTATCCACCTGGCTATTTGGCCCTCCGGATTCTTGAAATTTAGAAGCCAGGTTAAAGAGGCATGGTCCGTTCGGAGCAGGAACTTTCGGCCGTACAGGTAATGATGGAAGTGCTCCACGGCCTTAATGATAGCAAGGAGTTCCTTTCTCGTAACACAATAGTTACGTTCTGCCTTTGAAAGGCATTTGCTCCAGTAGGCAATGACGTGTTCTTGGCCATCTATCTCCTGGGACAAAACTGCTCCGACACTCTCCTTACTTGCGTCTGTGTCCAGGATAAATGGCTTGTCAGGGTGAGGATACGACAAGATCGACGAAGATGTTAAAGCCGTCTTCAGTTCGTTGAATGCGTCCTCACATTCCTCAGTCCAGAGAAATTTCTGTCCAGTCTCGGTCAATTTGTGAAGAGGTCTTGCAATTTGAGAAAAGCCCTTCACGAATTTTCGATAGTAAGTACACAGACCGAGGAAACTTCTTAAGTCGTGGATATTCTCGGGACGACTCCAGTTCTGGACTGCGGACGTCTTTTCGGGATCGGTTCGGACTCCGTGGGCGGATATTATGTGCCCGAGGTAACGTACTTCCCGACGAAACAAATTGCACTTCGATGGACTCAGTTTCAAGTTCGCCTCCTTTAATTTCTGCAGCACCTTTCGGATGTTCTCTAGATGCTCTTCGAAAGTCCTTCCGACGATGATGATATCGTCCAAATAAACGAGACATGCTTCGTAGGAAAGTCCTCTCAACACTGTCTCCATTAGTCGCTCGAATGTAGCAGGTGCGTTGCAGAGTCCAAAAGGCATAACTTTGAACTGCCATAATCCTTGTCCCGTGGTGAACGCAGTCTTTTCACGGTCGTCGGGATGAATTTCCACTTGCCAGTAACCACTTTTCAGATCCAGAGTGGAAAACCATTCGTTTCCCGATAAAGTGTCCAAAGTGTCGTCTATCCTGGGAAGAGGGTAGCTGTCTTTCTTGGTAATGTCATTCAGACGTCTGTAGTCAACACAGAACCGGGTGGAACCATCCTTCTTTCGGACCAAAACAATTGGCGAGGCCCAGGGACTAGTCGATGGCTCGATGACGTCATCACGCTTCATCTCCTCTAAAAGTCTGCTCACCTCTTCTTGCTTAGCAAACGGCAGCCGCCTAGGATGTTGCTTGATGGGAGAATGGCTGCCTGTATCTATCCTATGTTGAGTTAAGCTCGTACGGCCAAAGTCACCCGAAGTACGGGAGAAGAGGTCTTCAAATTCAGCTATTACTTTCTCCGCAGCGCTTCTCTGTTCTGCCGTTAACTCCACGTCTTGTATTAATTCCTTCGTCAGGCACTCGGAAGATTTAGCTGTCGTTTGGCTGATGTTCTTATTAATGCAGGTAACAGGAGTGCATGTCGCCAACACTTCATTTTTCTTTATCACCTTCGACTTGTCCGTCACATTTACTACTCTAACTGGAATTTCTGTTCTCGACAAGTCCACAAGTGTTGCTCCCACAAGTACTCCTCTGATGGAATCACTATTGCTTGGGTGTTCGATTAATCCAAAACGGAATTTATTGCTTTCTTTTACTGTTCCAGAAATTATTGAATCAGTTCTGGGAGGTAGAGTGATATCAGTCTGGGCTATTATTTGCTGAACAGGCAAAACAGTTTCATTTCTAATATCGAACGCAGCTATTTCTTCTGAGTCTGAACGAAGCTCATTATTCTTAAAGTCCAAATTAAATTTGTGTGATTTTAAAAAGTCCAGTCCGAGAATAAAAGAGTCTGTAATATTGGCGACATATACCACATGGTCGTATCTGGCATTTCCAAACGTGATTTCTACTTGCGCTTTTCCGCCCACTTCGATCTTGTCACCTGTCACAGTCTGGAGGGTCAGCGAGGGCGGAGTCCAGATAATCTTCAAATTTAATTTCTTGGCCAGATCCGTCCTTATGATGGTTACGTTCGCGCCAGTATCAATCACCATGTGGCATGGAGAACCATTAACGTATCCCAGTACGAAGAGTCCATTACTGCCGCCATTTACCGATGAAATCTGCAAGACTTTTAGGTGGGGCTTTTGACTATCTGGCAACCTCCGCCCCGCGAGATGGCCACCTCCTAGTTTCCCTCCTTCTTGTTTTTAGAATTCTCTTGCTGGTCAAGAGACTTTCGACCACAATACTTTTGTACATGGCCTTCGACGCCACACTTCCAGCATTTTACTTTCTTTGGGCCATCTCTCGTTCTATCGGATCTTAATTTTCGCTCTATGAGATCTTCAATTCTCTTCAATCTGTTCTCGACGCTCTCTGTGTCTTTGTTAGCTTCCTCTTGGACCGTTACCGCTCTAACAGCGTGCCGATCTTTTCTCACGGCCCGCTGGGCTGCCTCTAGCTTCATTGCGAACACCAGAGCAGACTTCAAATCCTGATAATCCTCCAACATGAGTGCCTTTTGGGTTTCTGGATCACGGATGGCTTCAATAAAATGACGCACCGCCATTTCCTCTCTGACATTATCAAGGTGGTCCATGTAGGCTAGATGACACAGCCTATCTATGTCCGAAGCCAGCTCTTGAAGGGTCTCGCCAGATCTCTGCATCCTTGACTTAAGTTGGATTCTACTATATTCTTTCTGGCACTTCTCTCCGAATTTCATCTCCAAGGCACTGGCAAGGGCGTCAAAATCTCCTATCTTCGTCGCTCCGATAGTTTGCAATACATTAATTGCATCTCCGCTAAGGGAAGCGGCCAGTTGATTAGCTTTCTCGGACTCGCTCCAACCACTGGCTCTGGCGACGATCGAAAATTGGGTCTTGTAAGCTTCCCAGGGAGTCTTTCCGTCATAGGCAGTAAGTTTCACTGCTGGGCGGTGTGAAGATAACCTGATGTTTTCGGGTAACTTTCCCAGCTTTACGAGAGAGTCCAATTTTTCTTCAATTTTAGCTTCACATTCTTCATGTATTTTCGAAACTATATTTTCTTTCCAGTCTAGTTTCTCCTCAATTTTATTCTTAAATTCTTCCCGCATTCTGCAAATATCTTGCTGCAATTCCTTAACATTTTCTTCTATTTTTCCTTCAATTCTTTGTTCATATTTCGTTTGAGTTTCTTCTATGAGCGACATTCTTTTCTCCATTATCTCTTGATTTTCCTGCACACTCTTTTCGAATTTCTCTAATTTTCCCAAAGCAGTCTCCATTTTCTCCAATCCCAATTTCATTCCTTCTTGTCCGGCTTCAATTTTCTTCTCTAAATCCGCTTTCATCTGTTCTTGTCCGGCTTCAATTTTCTTTTCTAAATCGGTCTGTCCGGCTTCAATTTTCTTTTCTAAATCGGTCTGTCCTGCTTCAATTTTCTTCTCTAAATCCGCCTTCATCTGTTCTTGTCCAGCTTTCATCTCGTCTTGTCCGGCTTTCATCTCGTCTTGTCCGGCTTTCATTTCTTGCATCATATTCATGAGCTTTTGAAGTTGTTCTTCCATTTTTTGTCTAGTCAAAACCATAAACTGGAAAATTAAAGTCTTTATTTAGAATCCCGATTCTGACACCAAATGTTGCGGAATTACTCGGCTACTCCTGGGGTTCGTCGTTCTAAAGTCCAGTTGGTGTATAAAGTTCAAGTAAAAAGTCTCTTGTCAGGATGGAACACAAACTTTATTGCTTCTAGAACTTCGTAGAACAATCAGCTGTACACAATTCACAAGCACAATCTAGCAGTAAAGTGCTTTTAACAGTTCGATTAGATCAGAAACTCTCACGAATGCTGTATTTCTCACACAAAATAGAACACTTTCACTGACAAGAATTCAGCGAAAATATACGAGAAATAACACTAACAGTCTCTCAAGACTCAGCAATGAAGAATTTACACACAGCACTTAAATTCAAAGCTTCACAAACAGCGCGAAACACAGCTTCCTTCACAAAGCAAGCGTATTCACTCTCTCAAAGCTTGATCAACAATGAATCGTCGGGGCGACACGCTTCTATAAATAGCCGACGCAGGAGGTACAAGAGGTTTCCAGAAAAGTCAATTTCTCGAGGGTTCTACATAAAGCGTGAATTTTGATTACGTCATAGAAGAGAAATGTTAGGTTATTATGCGTTTTTAATGCAGGAAAAACAACTTCCAGGCCCCATTGGGAAAATCGCGCCAAATGACCAAAAAGTCGCCAAGCTTGGCGACTTTTGGCGAAATATCGCCAAATTTGGCGCCAAAAATAAGTCCTCAAAAGTGAAGAGATCTAAGCTCTAGGACTAATATTTCTCGAGATTTCTAGAAGCCCATAGAAAAACATATGGGAAAGCGAAACCTCCGTATCTCCGGTTCTAATTGGCCGATTTTGATGCAACAAAAAGCAAAATTTATCTATTTGAAGCGTAGAATACGAATTTTAAACCATTTTCAGCCCCAGAGCAGCGGGTTGCCCCGAAAATTCGTAACAATATATCTGAAGTGACTGCTTTATCACTCATAACATTTTCTGTTGTTATTGCATGTTTTTTTTTTTCCATACTGTTTCAGGCTCATAATAATTTGAAGGTAAATCGCTTTATAGTAACTGATTCCCATGAAAGGAAGAAATAAACCATCTGGTTTTATTGCTGAAGATTGGTATAAGTAATAGAAAATTCTAACTATTTTATTCATTATAGAATTAAGAAAAACCCATAAAGTTGTTGACTGTCATGTAGTTCAGATCGATATAGAATGAAAATTTAGTTTTAATAACAATAAAATTATAGTAAATTATCTTTTCTGTTCTTCATGATTTCATTCCACATTTTTTAAATCGCCCGTGACCTTCCCGTAATATTTAAGATACTTAACTTACATTATATACCTGTTAAAATCAACTTTAAGAACAGGTGATTTTTGAGCAGATAGATTCATATTGTACAAAACGAGATATACAATGTACAAATGCAAGTACAACGAGCAACTACTACAATAGAAAATAGGGGTGGACAATGCTTCGAAAGATTACAAAACACCGAAGGAAATAAAGTATCATAACACCGGTGTGACATTTTCAAAGCAAACGAACTTCATAAAAAGCAGTATCTCGTTTCCATGAATTCTAACGGTTTCTCTTCTTCTGTTTTCCGCAAACCCTTTTCTATATCTCCTTATGATCTCTCTAATTATCCTTACTAGCAAATTCTTTATGCTTTTTATACTTATGTGTTCGGTGCTTTCAAATTTTTTTCTGACTCTTCATCTCTTAATAATCAGATTAATTACTTAAATTCCTTAGTGGTCTCCCGAGGTTTTTGCCTCTCTATTATTCATAAGGTTCTTTCTAAATTTTATAAGGCTAATTCTTCCTTTACTACTGTTAATTATCTTAATCAGTTGCACTACCTTTCTTTTTACCTTTATGCTACAAAATTAATGAACTTCTCAAAAATTTCGGTTTCAAATTCATCTTAACACTGGTGAAAAAAATAAAATTATCTTTTCTCAAAGATCCTATTTTTACTGAGAACCGTTGAGTTGGTTAAAATAATTTTTGTAGATCTTGTGATTTGGGCTACATTGGTCAGACCAGAAGAACTCTCAAATTTAGTCTCAAAGAGCATGAGAAATATGTTTCTAGGTAATAGCTTTCCAAATCTTCAACTGCCTCTTGTTTTGGAATTTTATTTATCATTTTCAATTTTCTAAATCTAAGAACTTGGGAATTCCTCAGTATAATTTTTCGGAAGGTTGTTTCCTCTACCCAGCACCTGAAGTGTCTTGTGAACGACGGTTCATTCATTCCTTTTTTTCATCCTGCTTAAAAACAGTCATTGTAAAGTTCTGTTGACTTTCTTCCTCTATCCCCCTTCCCCCACCTTTTTAATTGTTTATTTATTTTTAATTAGTTGATTTATTTTGTTACTCCGTGTGTTTTTCTGTAATTACTTTGAATGTACTATTTTTTTTAATATTTTCCTGTTTATTTAAAGAAAGTGTTTTGTTGTTGTTGTTACTGATCTTATCTTTTTTACTTCCTTGTACGTAGTATAAGGAAGTAATGTGATCCCGAAAAATTTTGGGGGCCAAATTTCGACATAAAAACCGATTTTGACTACCTCTAAATTGAATTTTAAAAATTTTTTCGATGTATCTCATTGTAGGCTAGCATGCACGATCCTATTAACGCGTCTGCAACTCATTTTGACCAGTGGCGAGTCTACTGTGGCCAGTTTTTCCATGCCGCTGTACGTACGTACGTACGTATGTATGTAACTCGCATATCTCAAAAACTATTGGTCGTAGAATGTTGAGATTTGATATTTAGGATTGTTCTATGATCTAGTTGTGCACCTCCCCTTTTGGTGGCAATCGAATGAATAGTTTATGTACAGGACCGCCCAAAAGATTCGAAATACATTACGCTCTATGGGCCCACATTCATTAAACTCGCCTAACTCAAAAGCTATTAGGCGTAGAATGTCGAAACTTCATATTTTGGATAGTTGTAACATCTAGTTGTGCACCTCCCCTTTTGGTTCCATTCGACTGGATAGTTTATCTACAGGACTGCCCAAAACATTCGAAATACATTACACTCAATGGGCCGAAATTCATTAAACTCGCATATCTCAAAAACTGTTAGGCGTTGAATGTTGAAACTTTATATTTAGGATTGTTGTAACATCTAGTTGTGCACCTCCCCTTTCGGTTCCATTCGACTGAATAGTTTATCTACAGGACCGCCCAAAAGATTCGAAATATCTTACGCTCTATGGGCCGAAATTCATCAAAGCGTTTTTTAGAGGTATTGGGCTATTTCAAACGACTCAGAAGTGATATATGCTGTAAAGAGTTAGAAAATGAATTTCTCTATTAAAAAAAGTGTCTTTATCATTTATAGTTCTGCTACAGGAACACTCAAAAGATTTCCAATACATTACGGTCAATAGCAATTTTAGGGGCATTCATCCATTTCAAGCACAATACCGTCCTACCACATAAGTTAGGTAATGGTCCGACCACGGTCACGTGCCTCCCTCAAGAACTATGCCAAAAGTCGCCAAGCTTGGCGACTTTTGGTGTACGTGTGTGCATATTTAACTCTCAAATCTCAAAAACTATTATGAAATTTCATATATAAGAATGTTGTAACATCTAGTTGTGCATCTCGATTTTTGGTTCCAATCTACTGGAGAGTTTATTTACAGGACCACCGAAAAGAATTTCAGTACCTTAATGTCTATGGACATCTTCATTATAATACAACTGTAGACAGTCATTGTTTGGTACATGCCCAAAATCTCGCCGTCTGTCCTCGACCTTGGCGAGTTTTGGCGAAATATCGCCAAATTTGGCGATAGTCAGTCATTTCGTCCATGCCCAAAGTATCGCCATTTGTCATCGTTCTTGGCGAGTTTTGGCGAAATATCGCCAAATTTGGCGATAATCTGTCATTGTTTGGTTTATGCTTAAAATCTCGCCAAATGTCGTCGACATTGACGAGTTTCGCAGAAATATCGCCAAATTTGGCGCCAAAAATTATTTCCTATTTTGTATAACTCTAAAACTTTAACCCGTAGATTTTTTAACTTTGTATTTAGAACTATTGTAATATCTAACTGTTTTCAATATCTTTTTTGACAGCATTCGACTGAGAATTTATTTACATGGTGAGCCAAATGACTTTGAATACATTGAGGTGTATAGATGCATTCAATTTATTGAAGGTCTGTGCTCACTGACTACTTTGGCTATCCCCAAAATCTCGCTGACTATCTCAAGTTTGTCGGCTTTTGGTGAAATATCGCCAAATAAAGTGTCAGAAGGAAATCTTTCAAATTGAACTCAGCTTGGCGATATCGAAATATTTGGCTTGAAATTGCTAAACCTTACTATTATTGATATTTTATCTCTTTCTAACAAATAAATTTAGAGGAAGTGCGTCGAAAATATTTTTGATCTAATGGACGTGCAAGGAAGTCATGTGTTGGACACATCAGATTTTTTCTATTATTATTGTATGCTTCTGTTTTGTGTTTTTTCTAGTATTTTATTTATTTATTTATTGATTGATTCCTTTGTTTATTTTCCATATTTAATTTTTGTCTATTTTCCTGTTTCTACCAATTTCTTCTTTCCTTCCACCTTTTTTTCCTCCTCCTTTTTTTATTCTGCCTGGTTTTTTGCTTTTTCCTTCTTCCGACTGGCAACTCGCGTAATTCATCATTTATTCATTTTCCAAGCAACACTGCAGTGCACGCTACGCTAGATTTTATTTTTTGGGGGTAAATATGAAGTTTTTTATGAAAATCTGTTCAATGTCTAAGCAAACCTATGAGTGAACATTTTTAATCACATTCGTACAGAAGAAGATCTACGTACATAAGGTTGTTATATGGTCCATAGCATTTTATAATCTGCATTGAAAACTTTGTTTGATATTTTTTTTTTTACTGTCGGGAACTTGCCGGTCACAGGCATTGGTTACTACTGAGGCCGGAAGTATCAGTGACTTTATTATGCAGCAACCTAATGGATGGCCTAAGATTCCACCTGCGAAAAGACGGACGCAATGGCACCAAAGACCATGCCGAGAATTGAGCCCGGACCCATGGTATAGTAGAATAGTTCTTCAGCCAATGCACGACCCAGTCCTCGAGAGGAAATTTATAAATTACTGAACTTTTATAATACATGGTGTTTCATGAAAGATGGGTAGAACTTAAAAAGGTGATAGTGCACCTCTAATAATAATGTAAAATTTCTTCAAAGAATGATTTGATGAAAACTTTCATCAAAGAATAGAGGGTGCCGAGCCGGAGATGTTATTAGACGTGACAAAAACACACAAAGAACGGTTAAGTTACAAAAGCAAGTTTAATGACATGTGATTGTAATAAGTGTTCTAGACATGTAATCTGTTATTTAAGCTGTGTTCAACGTTACATAATTTCACCTGGTGCAGCTTGGATTTTATAAATCTCGTGAAAAAAAAAATCTAAGAGTGGTCAAATCTGGTAACCGTGGAGCCTACATTCTTGACAAGCATTGCCAATCCATCTGGCAGGGAAAGCATAAGGAAGTTCTTGAGGAAGTTCTGAACAATCAGGTAAAATGGTGTAGTTCTTTGACGTATTGCAGCGCAATGGTACTCAAGATCTCACCACTTTCAAAACTGTGGCTCGAAAAAACTTGTGACATCATGTCGAGGTACACGTTACCTCGTGCACGTGATGTCACAGCTGCGGAAAAAAAAGTCCCACTTGTTCTTTATTTCGCCGTCATTCATCGTACAGCAAAGTTATATATACCATTCGTTTGCAAATAACGCATACTTTAATTTACTATTAATTTAATTTGCATAAGGGGCCGTCTTCCTATTTAATTCTGCATCCACTTCGTTTTTCTCAATGGCAACACCGTATTTTGACTTTATTAAACGAAAGAAAACCTTCAAATTACCCTAAATATAAATTTTCATCCATTTTCTACGATCATTTTCGGAGATATTGCGAATTATTTTTTGCGCGTTTTTAAGGGACTTTCTGCAAATTGAAAAACGCTATTTGTAGGTTCCGAGCTTTTCGCATTTCATTGATTTCGCTCGCGAGAGTTAAAAGAAATAAATATTATTTTCAAGGAAAATATTGTTTCCATCTGTCAAAGTTTTTTGTACTGAGAATATCAAGGGTAGAAATTAGAATGTTTAGTCTGTGGTCCAAGTGACTCGTGAGTTCATAACTTTCTTGGTCCGTACACATGATTTAAGGGGAAAATGCAAAAAGACTGCTCACGATTTTGAAAATCTTTCTAATTTTGAAATTGTTATTCAGTATTTCCCTTGATGTTTCTCTTAGACAGCTGAAATGTTCGCAGGAGTTAGAGGCTGCTCTCTGCTCTTCTGACTACAAGCATGGATATTACTCAGCTATGGTCGAACTTGAAGAATATTTTCATGATTGAAAATTTATTTGTTTCAATTTCCTGTAAAAATCGCAATTACTTTTTTGCCAGCCCAATATTATCACTGTGTTTGTTATTTCACTTTCTTCATTTAATTCTATCGTCTGCAATGTGCAATATTCTTAAGACTTTTGGCGGTATTTTAATTTATAGTCAGATGAAAATTTAGACAGAAAAACGTGATTTTGAATGTTTTTTTGAATGTTTGATAAAGTATGGGGAAGTCCAAAGACTTAATGTTTCCGGTATTAAAAAAGGTCACATTCATGCCTGGAAAGTTGAGGACGTAATTTTTTCAGAAATAGGATGCTGTATTGGAAGGCATATATCTACTGAATCTAATTCTATAGCTGGAAAATATTTTATTTGTGGGAATATGGTATAGGACGCAACAATAGACGCTTTATAGAATCACCATCAAACTGTAAAATCCTCTAATTTAGTTGCTTCAAAATTTGATACTTTTTAATACCGGTATCTTTTACTGTGTTTTTGCACAAAATAAATCTAATTTACGTTTATTTTATGCAATTTTCAAAAAATTGTCACTTAATAAATTTATATAGGGTCCCTTAACTCGTGAAAATAACATATTTTACTTAATATAAATGAAATTACTGAACATAAAAATTTGAAATTTTGCACAGCCATGTAATTTTACTTTCAGCATCTATTTCCATCGAAATTTCACTAGGTCGCTATTCATAATTTTGAATATTAATTTAATAATTCATAATTAATATTTTATTAAAAATCATAATAACATTAAATTATGTTTGGGTCGTTTAGTTCTAATAGTACGAATAAAAATCAGCTTCTTATTATCAATATTATATGAGATATGAATTGAAGTATGAAAAAATATTT
>JAWZYV010001547.1:0-17661 GCA_038373885.1 Cheiracanthium punctorium
GATTGTTTCACTCATCAGTTTAAGGTACCTTCAAGAAATAACAATTCCTTTGCCCCATCACTCGGAAGGATTTTCTTCTTCAGAAGCGGTCTTAAACTAGTGATTATTGGATCTGAAGATATCAAAATGTTGAAAATGTCCGTATTCGTCCCAGTACGAACGAAGACTTTTTACTATTGTCTACCTAGATGACATTATACACTTTCTCAGTTCAAACAGAAGCATGTTAAATTAATCACCTGCCCTTTTCCCCCCTCAAAACAAGTGTGAAACAAAAACACAGAGACGCGGGGAACTGATTGTGTTCCTGCCAGAGACGCGGGCGGGACCTATTACTATATTCAAAAATTTACTGTGACCGAATAGGGTGAGAAGGGGTCTGAAACTTTCAGCGATCCTTTATTAGAGTCAGAACTTCAAGAAAAAAAATATGACAAACCAAAGGAAGGTGAAGCTCGATTTGTATGCGTAACTAAATCCAAATTCCACCAAAAATCCGAATTTTGACTGATTTGCATGTCGAAACTCATCTTCAAATTAACTTTTGTATTTTTTACAGATACTGTAGGACCTATACTCACAATATATATCATTAAAAAAAAATTCGGAAAAGACCTATGAAAAAGAGATTTTTCAAAATTTTTCCTTGTAAAAGCTAAAAAATTAAATTGCTCACTTTCGACTTTAATTTCATGCTAAACAAATATTGTAACCACAAAACTATTACTACAGGCCGATTCTGCAGGTAATTTACTGTGAAAGTAGTGGAGCTGATCAATGAAAAAGCGACTTTGAAAAATTGACTTTTTTCCACCTCTACCCCACTGTGCGGCGGCTGAACTTGAGAACTCGACTAACTGATTCGCTCGGACGAGAAGTGAGGGAGGGGCTAAGGCGAATATATGTTTGGAAAACTCTGGACTTTATATTGCTGAATTTATCAAGAAGGTAAGCCTGAATAGACGCTTATGAATGGACAATTACCCATCAAAGCAGTATTGTTTTTAAGTAAGCAAGAACTGGCATTTAGAGGACATGGCGAGCGAGAAAATTCTTTAAACATGGGAAATTTTAAAGAGCTTTTAAAATTGATATCTGAATTAAAACAATGCCTTTTTATGGGGACATCACTGACCGATTCGCATGTTTAAAAGAAAGGAGGATTGATTTGACTTATAAAAAATAAGTAAGTTTTCTTTTTTTTTTTTCCTCTCAAGTTATCATTACAAAAGAAAATTCTAAGGAAACTTTGAATCAGACACGGATTAATGCAATTTTGAGGATAAGAGCGGCTGGTTGAAATTTATGTCCATTTTATGGAAAAGTAAAATAGGATCTCTTACATTTTTTATGTAATTTCTTTTTTTTTTCCTCGGTGAGGGCTTAATCCGCCAGCTTTCGAATTCAGTAACAAAGATTTTCCAATCCTCTCCGGAGGACAGGGGGGGGGGGGGCTCATATGCTTCCAGCTGCACTAACATTTTTGACCACGGGCCGCCACTGAAATAGGTCCTTTTTGCAACCACTTCACAAAATTACAATCGCTTAAAACGGTCCCTTCACAAAAATGCAATTGTTTAAAACGATCCTTCATTGGCATTTTACCTTACTTTGTTTTGTTTTATCAATCAATTTAACAAAAAAGTGACCTTTATTAAAAATAAGGATACTTATGTATTATTACTGTGCCCCCCCCCCCCACTCCCAAATTATTTTCGTAAAATGTGCTGGTAAACTGTTGCCAAAAGTATTCGTAACCATCAATAAGTAAGTACCAAAATTAGTATGAAAATTCACAAAATTAAGTGTTGAAATTCACAAAATAAATCTTCCATGAATAGCGGATACACTGTTCAATAGATGTAATGTGAACTAAATGAGCATGAGATAAACTACAACTCATGTTTTATGTTTTTAACTGCAACTGTTTTATATTTTTACCATTGTACAGTCCATTTTTAAATTTCTAATGTTCTTATTATATTGTATAAGCATACTTTACTAATGAGCCTCATAAACTTCAGTGAATTATTTTTGTAAATCTGCACTATTACTTTTGTCACTTATTAAGTTACATTTAGTTGTAAAAAAAAAAAAAAAAAAAAAAAAAAAAAAAAAAAAAAAAAAATTATTATTCAAATTAGGATCCTTTAAAACCATTTTCAACAGTTTTGACTGGTTTAGGTTGGTTAAAACCACTTTCATTCAGTGTTCATATAGAAAATCCTTTTTGACTTGTTGAAATTACAACCCTGCTTTTGTTGTTCATGAATGATAATTATTGTAATTCATGCATCTCTATTTGGGGTTGCAAAAGTTTGATTTAGATACATAAAGTTAAATAAACATTAGTCTCAGTCTATTGTAATCAAAAATATAAATCTGCACGATATTGTACCTGTTAAATAATTATGAGTACATTAAAATCGCTACTAATGGTCACTTCTTAAGACTAGCCATATTACAAGTAGACAGAATCAAATCGATTGAATTAGCATTACTGTAAATATCTTATGATTTTTCCTCCAAAGATCAGTCACAGTCACCCCAGTTAGTAGAAATGGTCACTGGCAATCATCACTGTTTTCTTAGAGAAAAGCAATTTATTTGTATTTATTTTTAGGAGGGGGAGTGTAGCAGAATGCAGATTAATTTGATTTTTTTATATAAAGCTTATTAACATTTAAAGCTTATTAACATTAAGCTAATTGATGATAATTAAAACTTAACCTCAGAAAGGCAGGAATCGAACAAATAATACTTTGATGATTCCTTACCTAAGTCAATTTTAATTTTTGTCTTTCATTTTTAATCAGAATCCATTTTTGAATGCATATATACATTTTGTACATTCAGTTTTCTATTTCTCGTTATTAACAGTTTTTTTATAACCTCCTCACCCCCCCCCATACATATTCATAGTTTTATCATCTTACAGGTTTTGCTTTAGCTCAAAACTTCATTATCTTATAACTTTTATAAAAATACATATAATAATTAATTTTAATCAATTATAAGATATACCTGTATCTTTAAAAAGTATTTTTTGATTGAAAATATCTTTTTTTTTTTTTTTTTTTTTTTTCTAAAAGGTATTTTCAAATGAAAATTTGCTAACTAGAATGGGCTAGGGCACGGATACGTGTAGTGACTTGGATTAATTAGCAGCAGCAGGCCCAAATTAGTAGCCCTTGTTTGCATAAACTGTAGTAGAACAACACAATCAAACATTAAAAGAGATACCTGGAAAACTTTTATTTTTGATATGGAAAACCTGGAAAAGAGTGGGAAGTTTGAAGAATTTTTTGAGTAGACACCCTGTGGTCACCTCCTATAACAGCCACTTTTATCTTGCACCAGCAATAACTGTTTTTTAGAGGTTTCACTGTATTTCATTTTAATTGATCAAAAAAAAATTTATTAAAAAATAAATGTAATAGATTGAATCTCTTTGCATTACATTTTTTGTTTAATGCATACGTATGGTTTTTAGAAAATATATGAAAATATGCTCTGTTACTGTTTGTTTTTATAAGAACTACAGAAAGTGAAATTTGGTGACGTTTGCTCTCTGCAAAAGAGCAGAGTTTCTCTGGCTGTGCTCCATGTGAAGGTAATAAGTGTTTCACAAAAAAGTCCCTTGTTTTCTTAAATCCAAATTCACTAGCATCAGATTTACACAAAGTGCTCTGTAAAAGATTCGAAGAAACTCAAAGTGCTTTGTACAACGAAAAATTTGAGGAACCCTGCATTTGAGCTGAATGGTGTATATTTTAGCACATTGTGCTTTCATGCCACAGATTCAAGCCTTAGACTGGGCAAGGTTGACTCAGCTCTTTTTCCCTTGAGTGGATCAATAAATTTAGGACCATATTTGTTTGGGAACTAAACACTGTGGAATCTGCACAAGGATCAATGCAGATTATATTTGGGTCCGTTTTACGGCCCCTTCACAAAGTACAATCGATTAAAATGGCCCCCTTCACAAAGTACAATCGATTAAAATGGCCCCCTTCACAAAATAATGATCGATTAAAATAACCCTTCATTTGGCATTTTATCATATATTTTAATTTGTTCTGTAAATTATTTTAGTAAAAAAGTGACTTTTACAAAAATTAGTATGAAATTCACGAAAATAGGTGTTGAAATTCATAAAAATAGATATTGAAATTCACAAAAATTAACAACTTTCACAAAAATGAGACATTGGAAGAAATTCCTTGATCAACCTCTGCTGCATCAGACTAACCATTGGCTTGGGAAATATGCTTCTTCATTCCCAGGGCCCTTGGTTGTGTAGGAGTGACTGAACATTACAGATATTGGCCCTCATTCAGGCCATTGTGCCACTGAGTTTAGTTTACTTTATGCTTGTATGATTTTGCTTATAAGCTTAATTTCTGTTTGTTTGTGCATTTTTTGATTAAAAATTATTGTTTTTTAGGAATGGAGGAGTCATACCTCATATTGCTGTTCATTTCCATCGGGAAAATATAGATCATGCTGTTTCTTCAGCTGTGAGAAAGAGTGGTCTACAGTTGCAAGTATATGACTAAAAGGATAATTCTGACATAAAATGTTGATAAATTTTGCATGCATGATGTAGATTACTTTTATTTGAGGGTAAAGTTGGGCAAAAACAAATTCAAAAATTGCTTTTTCTTTTTTCTTGGCAGCTGTATCAATATATTCCTTCAATTTTTTGCTTGAACGATAAAGTAACCCTTAATATTTAATAGAATTGTATAACTGTACTTAGAGGGTAAATGAATTACTTCTTGAAAGTATGCTAGTACAGTAATCACCACTTATTTCTGTTATTAGTTTTGTCTAGTGAGCTGCTTATTCCGGTGAAAATTGGTATGAACGGAACAAAAAATAACCATTTTTTAAAATAAATGTACATTTATATTTTTCACAATCTTTATTCTTAAATAAATAACCATACCTTAAACTATTGACTAAGTTCACATATTTAGATTCAATTAACTGATATTTTTTTTTTTAATGTTTTACTTTTACTTTGGTTCCACTGTTTATTTCTGATTTCAGTTATTCCAGTCTACCACTATCCATCCTGATGTGACCGGAATAAGCAGCGACCACAGTACCTAACTTTATCTGACCTCATTAGATAAAACTGGCATGTATAAAAAATGAAATAAATAATATTTTTTTAAATTAATTAATTTTGCTTTTATGTCTCCATGGATACTATTAGTGCACATGTCAATCAAAAAAAAAAAAAAAAAAAAAAAAAAAAAAGAGAAAAAGGCTAGAGATAAGTATCTACTTAAATTGGAAGGGCCACTGCTAGGATATTTTTTCAGAAGTGATTTAATGGTTTCTATGAGGTAGATTTTTGAGCTCAAATAATTCATGTTCATGCTATATTGCAGGACAGCATTAATAGTTATTTACCCTGGCAAATGGCTTATGACATAGGAAGTAAACAGTCCTTTACCAAATATTAAAATATAATTTTTAATGGGGTTTTTTTCCAATGGCAGGTCTCTTACTTATAACTCCGGCTACTCCGGCCTTAGTAGTAGCATTGGCCACTACTAAGGCCGGAGTTGTTGGTCTCTTTATTAAGGGGGCACCTAGTAGGTGGACCATCGTCACCCTACTCTACCAGGACTCATGAAGGGACAGACACAATGACAGCCATGCTTGTGGGCGTTCGAACTCCGACCACTGGGAGTTGAACCCGAAATTGTAGTACCGTGCGTTACCCACTATACAATCTGGTCAGCATATAATTTTGAATGTATTTGGGGGTATTTTCAATATGGAAGAGAAAAACAGTTTTAAAAAGGAGGAAGGTTTGCATCAGATCATTTTCCAACTATGATTTTAAAAAATGATAGAAAAGAAAAATGCTGCCCCTAAAATTTCTCTGCCCTAGACTGTGGCCTATTTAGAAATACAGCTCTGGTTAGAATCAAAACTGCAAACCTTCTGGTTATGACTCCAATGGTGGCTGTCTGTAGCATGTTTCATGTGAATTATGGCTAATGGTAACAGTAAATTCCAACATGGTTCATTTGAATTTTGACTAATGTGAACAGTAATGTAATGTAGTTAAAGCTTTTTAAGTCCCAGTTTTAACTGTGAACTCAATTTTGTCCAACTTTTCTGGGGTTAATTTTTAAATTTTTATAGTATGACCTAACAATAGCATTTCTATCATGGTTCCCCCCCCCCCTTTCCCACCAATAAAACTCAATATTACTCTGTATAAGAATTTAAAATTTCATTTAAGCATTCAAATGTGTTTTCAGTTAAGCATTCAACTTATACTGTCAAAATTAAGACAATATTTTTCAAAGTGTTTATGATTTTTTTCCAGTTTATATATTTCGTATGTGAATTTGAAACAAATATAATTAGTGAACTGTACTATTTAGTGCTTGGTGTGATTTCTGAAAATTGCACCAACAGGCTGTCTTTTTGCATTTTTACTTAAGATATAACTTTACTTTTATGCTTAACAGAATGCAGGAAAACAGAAAGGCTATACAATATATATATAATATAATATGTGTGTGTGTGTAATATGAAATGTATCAACTTATTCTCTTTTTTATCGTGTCGTGTGGAAATTTAATTTTTTACTCATGTAATATTTTCTTTATTGAAAATCATATGTGTTGTAACTCAAAATGAATTATTTTGAGAAGTCCTGTAAGTTTTATTACAGGACTTCTCAAAATAATTCATTTACATTTAGGTCAATACACAATATTAGCACTATGTTAATTTATGTTCTACATTAGAAATGCAAGAAAAAAGTTTTCTTGCATATTCTAAATGTTACATGTTATGGGTAAAATATACAAGATGTTATGGATAAATATACAGGAGCACATCAAAGTACTCTTATACTTTGTTGTCTTCTGGAAGTGAGTTTTAATGATGTTACATCATTATATATAGTTTGTGTTTTAAAAACATTTTTTATAGAAAATACTGGCGTCAAAAATTGAAAGCTTGAGTTGCTATTTTTATCTGAATACATGTGTTCCCCCCCCCCCCCCTTGACAAATGTAGCCAGAGTTATTTCTTTAGATTACACTGAATTAAAGTTTTCGCCTGTCATAAGCTTAATCAATTGATGAATAGTAACTAGTTTCTTTATTTTTCATCATCAGTTAAAAGACTGTGGTGGAGGGGGGAAGGGCAATCAATGCATAAATTGGACATAGCTGCATCTTTTAATTTGTTTGTCTTGTAGAAAGAGCCAGTGCTATTGTTTTCATTAGAAAACTACCAAACATACAATAGAAGAATAGTTGTTGTGAAACAATATGTTTAACAGTATTCCATGATTTCAAACATAAATTAAATATAATTAGTTTCTTGTTTTTGGGACATCCCCATAGTATTTAGCAACAAATTCTGAAATTTTCAACTTGAGATACTCAAAAAATATTTACGTCACAAACATGGCATTTTTTTCTGTATTTCTTTTTTAAGTAAGGGAATATATTCTAAACATAAGTCATAGGAAAAGAGAAACCATATAAAAATTAGATTTTGTATTTTGGTAAGATACACAGCCCCTTGGAAAAAAATTCCAAATATAAAATCTATTCTTCATTTGAATATCTTTTGTAACTAAAAGCACATATTTTCTGTGATCCAGGGTTTAAAAGTTAATCACTGTAACATCTATTTTAAATCACTCAGCATAAAATTTGTCTATCAATAGTTTTTAATTTGAAAATACTTTGTTTATAATTTTTATATTTATTCAAATCATATTGTGACATCCGATAAAAAGTGTTTACTATTGTAATAATTTGTTTTTAGGATATAAATGCTATAGCTGTTACAAATAGACCAGGATTAAGAGGATCATTATTGGTAGGTGTGGAATATGCTAAGAAATTAGCAAGAACTCTTCAAAAGCCAATTATTCCTGTTCATCATATGGAAGCACATGCATTAACTTCTAGATTAACTGAAAAGTATGCTATTCTGATGCTGCTAGTATTATGTCTTGCATTAATAGAAAACTTGAATGTATTGAATTATTTGTACTCAGTTATGTACTATATTCTAGTAGGAAAATTCTACACTTAGCTCCCATTGCATGCATAAATTGTTGTTTTTACAAAAATTAGACTTTCCCCCCACCCTTGTACATTTTTAATTTGAGTATTGTTTTTCACTTAATTTTGTTGTTGCAACTGTTTCATTTACTTAGTGACATAAGATTAATCTTTATATTGACAATATTTATGCATTTTACAGTTTTATTTATATAAGCTTAATAATAAAGAACACTCATAAAGAAACTGGTGTTTAAAATATGAAATAATTAAAACTTAGTAAAATATCACACATTACAGGTACTTATCAGTCTGTATGCATGTTTCAGCCAAAAATTTTTAGCCTTCTTCAGCAGGATTCCACACCTCCACATCGCAGAAAAGTAAGATGAGAAAATGGCTACAAAAGTTGCCAACCAAAAGAAGGGGAAAAGTAAGAAACCAGAAGGAATAAAAGAAGGGAAAAGAGGGTGAATAAAAATAAAATATGGATAAAGTAAAATAAAATATAGAAAATATATTTAAAAAATGAAGAAAAATTCACAAAAATGAAAATGCACAAAAACAACAGTAGAAAGCAGAACAACAACAACAACATAATTTTTTTAAAAACCTTTGTCATTCTCAAAAAACTGCTCTCACAAGAATTCAACTCTAAGGCTAATTTACCCATTACTAAAAGCTGACAAAAGTGTCAGATTGTTTTACTTGATAAATCTTCTTATGCTGATGTTTATTAATAACATGTTAACCACTGCTTCTTACACTAAATTAAATTCTGATCCCATAACAGTTACCTTTCCAAAAATTAAATGCTCTGTTAAGTCCTCTGTATTCTTAAATGATCAAACTAAATGTTACACTATTTTGTCTATTGCTAATTGCACTCACTTCGATTCCCTTTCTAAAGTTCATAAACTCTCTGTTGCCTTCCACCCAATTGTTTTTAAGATTGGTACTGCTTCTTGTAACCTTTCACATTTCCTCTCACATATTCTTTCACCTTTTACTGCTTGTAATACTCATATTGTTAAAAAATCTTATGAATTTGTTATTAAAGTTAAATTTTTTCTCCTGCTAATTGTAAAATGTTCACTTTTAATATTAAATCTTTATTACTGACATTCCTATCCAAGATATTGTGGCGATTCATTCAACAGATTTGGCTCATTTCAGTTCAAAAAGAACTGATGAATCGAGTCCTGGCTCAATTGATTTGTAATAAATGAGTCATTCCATTTTAAAAGCAGCGAAATCTCAGGCCGGCTTGCTTTTGTTTGAGTTTCTAGTCCTGCTGGTGTCAGTTGCGTGATTGATGACAGACAAGCATTCATCCTATGCAGAGTCGTAACTATGAAATTAAATGTGTTTGTTCAAATTGCTACCTTTATATGTTGGAAGTATTTTGCTTTTAGAATTGTTATGTTTAACAAAGTTAGTTAAATATTTAGTGTGCTGTGTAATGTAAATACCAGCCACCCGGCTACACCATGGTTGACTGTTTGGAAAAGCGTTTATGCAAGTTTCACTATTCTTCAGTCGAGATTAAGGAGTTTATTTCTTTAGTTTAGCATTTGTGTTAAAACAAACTGCTTTCATTTTTCATGGTTCATTCTATAAACAAACTGAGGTCTTGCTATGGGTGATCCTCTCTTACCTTGTTTACGTAATATTTTTATGCATTATTTTGAAGAGGAGCTTTTTAAGGTTAATTTTTCATGTTCGGTCAGATATGTGGATGAAACTTTCATTCTTGTGGATTCCAATTGTGATATTTCTAATTTACTTTTAATTGTTAATTCTGTTGATCCATGTACCCAGTTTACCTTAGAAGAGGAGTGCAACAATTCTTTAATTTTCTGGATGTTCTTGTTTATAGAAATCCTAACAGTTTCTCTACTTCTGTTTCCTGCAAATCTTTTTCTATCTCTTTACCTCCTCATGCTCTCTCTAATCATCTGACTCATCATCTCTTAATAATGAGATTAATTACTTAAAATACTTGGCTGTCTCTCGTAGTTTTAGCCCCACTGTTGCTTAAAAGGAATGATATAGATGAAAAACAAAATTGAGCTGAAAAAAATACTATGCAATTTATTTTCATCAAAAACCTTTCCTCAGGTGTTTACCATAAAAAATGATTCCTGGCATTGCAAATTTTTAGAAAAAGCAGCAGGAAACTTGCTAGCTAAAGCAAAAGCAGTGATGCAGTCCTAAGAAAGTAAGTGGGAGACACTTATTTTCGAGGCATTTAACTTGATTGTATGCAATTATTTAATTCTGATTATTAAAAACAAACAAAAGTAGCTAAATCATCAATTTTGATTATTGTTGATTTGGAGTAATTAATTAAGTTTTGATTCTAAAGAAATCAACTTTTTATCCAAGGTTCCTTAAAAAAAAAATCTGTCTGCTATCATCAATAATCCTAATGTCAAAATGTTTCTTTAAATTTGTACTGGACCCCTTGCTAATCGACAGCATGACATTTGTATTCTTGATATGTTTACATTATTTAGCATTTACAAAGAGATTGTAAATATGACTCTAAAATCCATTTAAGTGTCCTAAAAGTTCCTTCCGATTGCTTTACTAATGAAGAATTACAAATTGAAAATTTTAATATATTAAAAAGAAAATTTTAGCATTCCCTTTGAAAAATAAAATGTAGGCTGACCTTCTACTCTATTCATTCTACTCTTACTTATTTTCTGCATCTCTTACGTTTTTATGGATATAGTTATCAAATTTTGTACACCTCCTCATTAGTGTATGGGACACATTTTACTAATTTACCACCTTTGTATGGGAGTCATATACAAATTTAAAAAGTGTCACTAATTGAGAATTAACAAGGGAAACCTTTTTCTTGACATAGTGGTTTTTTTCTTGCTTATTTTGAACATTGTTTTCAAATTTACATTTATCCCACTAATCTCTAATGGATAAAGAATTACATCTTTCGGTCACTCTGTATCTAAGAAACTTACCATGACTATATAGTATTGCACTAATTTTGTAAAAAAAAGTTTTTCAAATAAGGATTACTCTTAGTTTGCTATATACAGTAAAACTACACAATAAGTCGTCACTCAAGGACAAAAGAAATTTTAAAGACTTAAGTGGAGTGTCATCTAATAGTGATTACTGGTGCATAAATTTAAAATTTATAACTTTCACAGTAATTATATGCATTTAAAGTAGAGTGGGCTAATAAAATAACATAAATAAAAAATAATTTACCTCTTGAGATTTATTTGAACATTCAGTATGATGTAATAATAAAAGGTGTAAGAAAGCCCAATGAGGCTCCCTCATTTGGATCTGCCCTTGGAGGAAATGAAAAACAGTCAGGGACAGTTAACATTGATTCTGTGAGTAGGGCTAAGTAAAATATAAACTCGTTGCAACTTTCAAACAGGTCAGCATTCTTTGTTTTGTACCCTAAACCCCTCACCCTCATTCAGCACTGTAAGAGTGAATCTTTCTCTATACTAAATTAAAGATTCTCTTTTAGAGAAATGAAAAACTTGTTCATTCAATTTCCTGGAATGTATGCTTCTTTTTAACATTTTCTGCCCGTGTCAAACTGCCCACACTGACGAGTTAAATAGAATTAGTAGGAATAGGCATCAAAGTAAATAAGGTTCGAATAGCGATACTGGTGTATGAGAAATTAGACGGGACCCAAGGAAAATGACAACTTACTGGGTGGATGAAAATAGAGGTTTTACTTTACTTTCAAATGAATTACTTTCTGATAATAACCTTATACATTCCATTTTTAGATGCAATATATTGGTACTTACATATTATCCGCTGGCGGTCTGCCAAGATGAGCGATTTTTTTGCCAAGATAAATGCTGGACACAAGGAATTATTGATGGTTCGGAATATGATTGGCAACAGTTTGCCAGCACATTTGACCAAAAAAATAGTTTGGCGAGAAAAGCTGCCGGAATAATATGCAAGTACCTAATATGTGTATAGATAGATAAAGGTACTTTGACATAAATATAATTTAAAGTATTTTAATTCCTATAAATAAAAAATTAATTTTAATTAGCCTTTTAGTATTTTATTCAAAATTTCATTAACTGCATTTACCCAGTTTTGTTTATTTATGATTAAAGAGAAGTATTAAAATTGTGATATTTGACCTAAATTACTAGCTATATCACTATTAGCTACATCCCAATTTAAAAATATAATTTCTTAGTGATACTATGATTTTAATTTTGTGTACTTCTAAATTTCCATAGAAAACTTTTTGTTCAAGACTAAATTATTAGCAATAAGTTTTCCTCATTATGTTATTGTTTTTAAAAAAGCAAGATTTTTAGTTATGTATTCATTTGAGCTGAATTTTGTTTTGTTTTAGAATATCTTTTCCTTTCCTTGTCTTGCTAGCTTCTGGAGGTCATTGCCAAATTGCTCTTGTTAAAGATATTGCAGAGTTTTATCTTCTAGGTTCTTCACAGCATAATATCGCCTGGCGAAGTATTAGACAAGGTAAAAATGTTTGAAAATCATTATTTTTCTCTCTACTTCAGTGAAAAATAAATGCTTATGCATCAACTAATTACATTTACCCTTTAATTTGCTTTTCTATGGGGTGGGGGGTATATTTTGTTTTTTTGTTTAAAAGATTAATTTAGTTTTTCATTGTAGGCGACCTTATATATATATATATATATAATATATATATATATATAAGGCGACCAGATTTTTGAACATTGAATTGGAGACATGTCACCAATTCTGAAACAATATTGGACATATTTTATAATTAATGTTCTAATTAACATTAATCTAATTTAAAAAATATAATAATTAAAATTGTCCCCATTGTTTGGTTTTTTTTTTTTTTTTTTACATCATTTTGGGAACGAATAAAAAAAAATGCAGAAATAGTAACTGTCACTGAAAATTGGGGATGGTTGGTCACCTTAATGTGATATTAACTTTGATGTGAGTGTGTAATATTTATGCAAAATTTGATTTACCCATTATAGTACCCAAATTAGCATTATTTTGAAAAGACAATATTTTGCAGCTTGTAGGATACTGTAAAAAATCGTAAAATCAGTTTTCTGTCCATCAGTGAAACTCAACTTAATATATATGCTTACTTGTTTGTTCTGATAACCCTAAAGGAAAGTTTTGTTAATTTTATTTTTTATAAAAAAGGCTTTGGATAGCATTTTATGCTAAATATATATGACAGTTTAAATTGTGACTTTAAAAGTTGGAAAGTTGGTTTGCCTGGAACAAATTTGATGCATTCAGAACCAATGCATATGGGAGTTCATCACCTTTTTTTCCCAAGTCAGTTTTTTACACATTAAGCAAAATTCCAGCAGAGCTCATGAATGTTGTTTGAAACTTATAATGCAAAATTTTCTAAACCTTTTGATTTTACTTAGCTTCATGTTAATGACATATATAATTCCCTTGTTTCTTTATGTGTTAAAAGTTAAATGATATGATTTCTTTCACTTTGTTTTTATTAAATATTTTTATGGTGGTCATATCATCCTGCAGTGATCTGGGCGCTAAACTCCGTTCCCATTAGAACACGGCAAGTGAAGCAACATTCCAGCTTGGCCAGTGCTTGGAGATTCCTCTTGGCTCGATTACTGTGGAACCATGTTCGCATGTAAAATCTGCCGTGGCTCTAGTGTCCTTCCCGCATTTGTAAGCAATACCTCTGGGGGTGCCGATTTCCAGGGGGACTAGTACCCTCCTCCGCAATGGTTCCAAAATTAGGGACCACAGGCTAAATCGTACCTTCCTCCCACTGGGGCCCTAAAAATGGAAGGCACTCTCCCTCTGCCCATCAACTTCCCTTCGGGGGGGATCTGGCAACGCCATTTGCCAGGGTCACGTGTCAGGGGGCAGCAGAAACAACAAAAACATAGTGATCACATTATTTTCACTTTTTTTTTTAATTATATTTCTTTTATCTGGAAAAAAATATAAATCGCGTTTTCATCTTATACTCTGAAATCTACAAAATTCTAAAATCTGCACAATGTCTGTTTCCAAACTGTGTAGCTTTTGGGTCTTTTACTGTGTAATGTTTATAGTTTCTTCATTCTAATTTCAGACTATTTCATTTCATTTCACTGTTCAGTGAAATAATGAAGATGATACAAATACTTATTACTTGTGAAAATCTTTTATCATTATTTGCCACTCCATGAAATAGATTTTTTATTTTTTTTATTTAATAGTGAACATTCCTTTTTATAATTGAAAGGGTTTCGTGCTTTTAAAACCAAACCATCCTTTAGATACAGCTGCTATATAAATTTATTTATTTATTATGCTAATGTCCATGAAAATTTAAATTATTGCTCCCAGGTTAAAACAATTACTCTATTATAACGTCAGAGGGTTTTGCACTTCAAAATGCACATGAATTCATTTTTATCTGTACTTTGTCTTGTACTTGTGCAAAAATCCCTGTGCAATAATGTTTTCATTATAAAAGACTTTTATAACTATGCTTTAAAGAAGTTTGCATTCCCAAAATCTACCTATCAGAATCATGAAGCTTCCAAGCTGTCCATACAATATAGTTGTTTTCATGAGTTTCCTTTTGCAACATGTAGAAGCAGATTGTGCCAGTGAAATTGACTTAGCAAATCTAGATAAAATTTATAATACTAACTAACTTACTTTGTGTTTTTTGGTGTTAGATTAGCTAGAAGACTGAAACTCCAGAAACTTACCTGAATGTTTATAACATGAGTGGAGGACAAGCCATTGATTTTGTAGCAACTGGTGGAAATCCTAATGCATACCAGTTTTCCTTTCTCCATGTCTAAGTACAGAGACTGTAATTTTCTCCATTTTGCTGGATATGGTTCATTTGCTGCTACATTAATTGAAGAAGAGGAAGAAAATTTTGGCATGTATTCCTGTGTGATATTTAGTAATAAACATACCCAAATTCCCATTTTACAAATATGTTTTCATAGTTTGAAATTTTATTTAAAAAAATTATTTTATGTTAACAAAAATATGAGCTCATCCAGATGTCTTCTATTTACTTATCCTAAAATACCTAATTTTCTGAGAACAACTTTGAACCTGTGTATATTTTGCAGAAATATTAAAAATAGTTTTTATATCATGAAAAGCAAAAATAAAAGTAAAATTTTTATATCTTTTGGTAACCTTTGCATTAGTGAGGTTTATTAAATATATAAAATTATCTACAATTCCTTATTCTTCCCCCAACAAGTTTATGAAAAGGTTAATTTATGTTTTAATAATACTAGATACAATCCTGATTTACTGTATTAGCTTTTTGAATAGAATGTGCTTTTGTAGTATTTTTATATCCTATGTTTCTCCTTTTTTATTTTCCTTTGTAACTATAATATTGTTGACATAAACCTCATATTTTGACCAAATTATTGATATTTTTTAAATGATTCTGTTTGTTGTAAGGATAAAATGATTATGATGAAGATAATATATATGTGGGTGCGCAACATTTTTGCAGTCTTCTAAGATTTTACAACATTTGTCAATTCCCTAATCATGTGCATATGACCTGAATCAGTTAGTATATATTCAATATATGATTTTCTAAAACATTAACAATAGAGAAATTGTTTTTTTTCTCCCCAAGTTTTCAGCAGGTTTATTGAAAAATCAAAATTACAGCCTAAAAAGAATGAGGTAGTGAAAAATAAGTAAATTTATAAATTGGGTTAAGAACGTATATGCAGTACATCAATTAAT
The DNA here is from genome assembly GCA_038373885.1 of Cheiracanthium punctorium. Classification (NCBI taxonomy): domain Eukaryota; kingdom Metazoa; phylum Arthropoda; class Arachnida; order Araneae; family Cheiracanthiidae; genus Cheiracanthium; species Cheiracanthium punctorium. Next base: position 15,819 of record JAWZYV010001547.1, read on the forward strand.
TTATTTTTATTTTTTTTATTTTATTTTTTTTACCTAATCCAAAACTTTAATGTAATAGTGACTTAGTAAAAGGATGCTAACATAGGTGTAACTGAAAGGGAAAATTAAAAGAGAACATGTTGCCGATCTAAATGTGGGAAATTAAATACATCCCTATATCATACTGCTCAAAAACAAAACAACAATAAATCTAAATTTTGAGAAAATTGCTAATTATCAAAACAAAAATTATGGATTTTGCCAACAAAGCAATAGAAATAATCTCAATCCCTGATGCTATTAATGATGTAGCTCATGTGTATATAGACAAAAGGTAGCGCTACATGATCCTGGTCAAGGAATGGACATCGGCAAAGACAGCAAGCGGAACAGAGAGCTGTCTGGCAATGACTATGGTCACAATAGGTAACTGAAAAGGTTTTTTTCCACCCGGAACTTCTTTTAAATCTAAAATTTTAAAGGTATGTTTTTAACTTATGGAATATATCCTTCTTATGAATACATTTTATCCTAATTTGTAAGATGAAACAGATGATAAAACAATAAAACAACACCAGAGGTCCTGACTCTGTATGATACATCAAAATTTGAAGATACCATGGATCAGATGGTGCAAATTTACTTTTGGCCCAAATGAGATTACCAGTTTCAGAATATTCAGTACCTATTCCTACATTATGTGCCACAATAAAATGAACAAAAGGCAGCCTGCTAGAATTTCCAAATTTTTTCCTTTTAGGAGCTCAAAAAGAAAAGAAAACCTTTATAAATGCTTGATTTTTTTCCTTGAATCTGTGCTTCCTTTTATCACTAATTTGAAAGACCACAGTGTCAAAATAACACGGTAGTAATGGAATGAAACTGAAAATTTGCGCTAACTGTGAGATAAAGATGGAAGTGGTTCTACTATTAAAGTTAAAAAGTGCTATATCTGTGCTACGTGTAAAAATGAAATAATGTTAATACAATTATTTTTGTGATAGATTTTTTTCCTTTATTTTTAATAGGTGAATAAAATATGTTATAAATGAATTTTATGTAAAGAGTAAACACTGTCAAAAGTATATATATAAGATGTTTACTATCATTCCTAAATTCTAATTATATTTTTCCTTTTCATTGAAAATTTACTTTTTTTTTATGTGTTAATCTTTCTAAAACAGAAACAAGTAGTATTTATTTATGAATACATGTTTAAAAAAACATACGTCATTATAAATTGTTATATTTTGTCATAATAACCAATGATTGATTCATATTACAACGTAACAAACTAAGTAGTTCTTTCTCGCTGGCTGCTGCTCAATAAAGTTAATGTGAAGGTGGCTCAATGCTAGTGTTTAATAGAATTAATGTCCTCACGAATGAGATGGGGAGAAAGTCATGTGTTCATATGCTGTTTCACATTATGATTTTTCATGTGTTGGATTTTCAACAGAACTAGTCCTGTTTTTTTCCACCACCACAATGTATATCGACCTGTTATAAATTAACAAAATCTTAATTCATACAATTTTTTAATTTTTGAATACAATAAATTTTGACTAAGTGAAAGGAAACAATTTAATAAATTATATTATTCAGCTAAAAAAAGGTAAAAGCTTTTAATTTAAAATTCCATTATTGTAGTTGTTATCAGTTTGCCTACCACTGTACTAAGTTTTAAAGCTCTCAGCTTGATCAGGAAATTGGGCAAAAAATAGATCACAAGATATGAAAAAAGTGTGGCACAAAAACCAATAGAAAGTAGAAAGTTGACTAAAAAGAATTAGTATGCCGGTGTCTTCTTTATGTGTTTGTACCCTCCGTAGTCAGTTTGAATTGACAGAAACTGAGGTTAAAC
>JAWZYV010001549.1:0-17368 GCA_038373885.1 Cheiracanthium punctorium
CTAAGGCAGCTGTGATTGATTCTTCCCTAGATCAGGGTTTTTATCTGTTATCAAATAAAACTGTAAAATTAATTGAAGATCAAAAAAGAAACCCATCGCTAGTTAACGCAGTTGTTACTCGTAGTCAAAAGCGAGAAGAAATACGTCGGAACCCTGAGGATCGTGACAGTACACAGGGGGAAAATCTAGAACAACCCTGTATGACGGGCAGTTTTGAGTTAGAGGAAGTGGCAAAAATGCAATTGCCGCAGGGGGGAGATTCTGCCATTCGAACCCTTTTATCAGTGGACTCGCAAAACTCCGCTCGCGAACAGAGAGATTGCCCCACTCTTAAGCCATGTTTTTCAAGCGTGCAGGAGAGGGGAAGAAAATCAGAGTTTAAAATGGAGAAAGGATTATTGTTTAGAAAATCTGTGGATCGCCTCAAAAACGAGCGTAAGCAGCTTCTTGTTCCAAAAAAATTTAGGGAGAGGATTAAAGCTATCTGTCATGAAGAGACATCGGGGCATATGATTGTTGCGAAATCGAGGGATAGATTGCTACGTTACTATTTTCGGCCTAACTGCATTAAAGAGGTAGAAAATTATGTTCGTACTTGTGATCCGTGTCAGCGGGTTGGAAAGGCTCGATATACAAAAAAAGCCCCGTTAAAGCTTGTACCGATCATTAGGGAGGTTTCCTCAAAAATAAATATTGATACGGTCGGCCCTTTGCCATCTAGTGCAAATGGAATTCGGTATTTAGTAACGGCTATCTGTATGTCATCGAGGTATTCCGAAGGACACGCATTGAGAGATATTGGTTCGGTTTCGGTGATTGAGGCGTTGTTAATGACTTTCAGTGGACTGGGATTTCCACGGGAGGTACAGTGTGACTTGGGAACCTCATTCACTAGTCATTTCACCACCGAATTTTCTGACCGGTTTGGAATAAAGGTTACTCATAGTTCGGTTCATCACCCCAAATCGGATCCTGTTCAAAGGTTTCATAGGACTATTAAACGGTTAATAAAGGTATTTTGTTTAGAATCTGGAGAGGATTGGGAGAAAATTTACACTCAGCATTACTGGCCCTACAGCCATTCAAATATAGGATTGTGCATAGGACAGGCTCCGCCGGCAAGGATGCTGACGGCCTTAGTCGAGGGAATTAAATGTATTTTGTGGGAATTGATAATAGGACTTTCACTTGTGCATGGAATGTTGAAATTGAGTCACACTTGTGTGTGGCAGTATTGGTGTTTTTATATCATTTAAATTGTTAGACTATCAGGTTTGTAAAATTTTGAAATATATTTTGTGTAGCTATGGGTTAGATTAATTCTGTTTTATTTTATGAATAGTGGGAAATTTGCCTCGGTTTTGTGGTGAGATCAGGTTATCTACATGGAAAGTTGAAATTAAAATTTTTCTCTGATGCATCGAAAAAAATTTTCTAAGGGGGAGGAGCTGTAAGGTTCCTCTTGGCATCACGTTGACAGCCTTGTGAGGACTCCTCCGACCGCCGTGCTCGAGAGAGTAAGCGAGCTTGGTGCGTTCTTGAGTGAGAACTGTTTGTGAACAATCACCCGAATGAATTCGCTGTTGCGATTGAACTGAAGAGAATATACTTCTGTTGTCTCCCTACAAAAACTGAGTTGGACACGAGGAGCGGGCGGTGCGTCCAGCACGTGAAGAGACGACCCATGCGGGGGTTGTTATTTTAATTGCTAATGAAATCCTCTGAGCAAGGAGTTTTTGTGATTTTATTTTATTTTGTTTAATAAAGTGTCAGTGTGAAATTTATGTAATTATTGTAAATGGCTGGAATAAACATATGTTAACCCAGAATGACTGATTATCTGGTGGCCGTGTCCTGAAGACGTTACAGCCATTTATAACTGGTGTCAGAAGTCGGATCGTGTCTACGGGGAGAGCTTTGCTTGATTACGCAAGTTCGTAAACTCGCCCACCGAGTTGTGTCAACAAGTGGAGACAGTTGGAGAGTTTTTCATCCTAGCGGAAGCTGTGATTTGTGAGTTGGTGTCTACAAAGTGAAGACGAACATTTTCATCGTGGCAGATTTGTGAGATATATACTATCGAATTCACGTAAAATTCCAAGGTAATTTGAGAGTTCCATCCGGGTAAAAGAAATGTGCGAGTGATTATCGACGAGGAGTGAATTTGTGTACCACCGGATGTACGTGGATTTTCAGAGTTACGGATCATATTTATTGGAGGAAATCGTGCCTTTCGCGTGTGGAATGACCATGCTAAGGTAGGCTTGTTAAGAATGTATTTCGTGTTGATGTTTTAAATTCGGGCATTGAACTGTGTTGTTTTGGAGTTTTTAAATGGGTGTAAGGTGTTATGTATGAATTTTATGATACATTTTAGTAAGGGTTGACTTATGCACAGGTGCACTCATAGTCAGTTGTGTTGTATAGATATATATTTCATTGTATGGAATAAGTTTGTAAAATTGGGAATTTTTATATATATATACATATAGGATAAGAAACATGGCCTACCTTGCAAAAAAGCGCAAAGCCGATTTGGTAACTTTGGCTTTTGAATTGGGAGTAGATGCCGATCAGACTGATAGGGTTAAAGACATTATAACGAAAATTACTACGTCCGTGGATTACAAGGAAGAGTATGTCAAAAATATGATTGAGCAGATTGAGGATGAGCAAAGAGAGAGGGCGGAAAATCTAAAGGCGGAGCGCGAATATGAGCTAGAACGTCTGAAATTGACAAATGTAGATATGAGTAGTTTGACCTCGTCGCGTGACGAGCTGGGCAGAGTTACGCGGGAATTAAAAAACTTTATGCGGGAGTTTGACCCGAACACCTCGGACATTTCCTTATATTTAGTTATGTTTGAGCGGCAGGCTAAAAAGGCTCAGGTGGACAAGTCTGATTATGTCTCTCACCTTATACCGCTTTTGCCCATAGAAATCGCGGAAATTATTATTAGGGAACCCGAAGAAAAGGCTGAGGACTATCAGTACATAAAGAAAGTGTTGTTGGAGCGCTTTAAATTAAAGCCCGAGACCTTCCGAATTAAATTTACCCAGCACCAAAGACGCGTGGGGGCATTGTGGAAGGATCTGGTATTTGAGCTCGGAACCTTTTTGGACGGCTGGTTGGATGGAGTGGGGGTGGACACGTTTGGAAAGTTAAAAGAGCTGATGATTGCTGATCAGATAAAAAACCGTGTCTCACCGGAAGTAAGGGAACACTTCATTGATAACTGGGGAGACCTGGTCAGTCCGTCGGAGTTGGCAAATAAATTAGATCAATATGAGGCAGTTAGAGAAACTTCGCGAAAACAAGTAATTTCAAGGGCGTCCGATCGGGGGGAAATGGATAAAGAGAATTTTTTGTCAGTTGGAAAGGAATCCCCTGAAAAAAATAAAAATCGAACGGTCCGAGGCACTCCACCCTGGAGAAGCCCCGAGTTTAGACGTAAGAATTCGGAAAAGGTTGCATTTGACCGTAGAAAGAGTTTTAAATGTTTTTTGTGTGGCTCGCCAAACCATTTGAAACCAAGTTGCCCGAAATTAAAGGAAAACCGTGCTTTTGAGCAGGTAAATAATGTGAGAACGGGGGTGTCTGGTGAAACTTTATTTGAGCCCTATATGAGCGAGGCAAAAATTAACGGAAAATTAATGCGAGTGCTGCGAGACACGGGAGCAAATATGGATATGGTATCCTTGAACCAAATCAGTCCTGGTGATTTGTTGGGTGAAACGGTGTGGGTAAAACAACCGCTAGATAAAAACTTTACTTGTTTACCTCTTGCAAAAATTGAAATGGAAAGTGCGAAATTTGGAAATGTTGTGACTAAGGCAGCTGTGATTGATTCTTCCCTAGATCAGGGTTTTTATCTGTTATCAAATAAAACTGTAAAATTAATTGAAGATCAAAAAAGAAACCCATCGCTAGTTAACGCAGTTGTTACTCGTAGTCAAAAGCGAGAAGAAATACGTCGGAACCCTGAGGATCGTGACAGTACACAGGGGGAAAATCTAGAACAACCCTGTATGACGGGCAGTTTTGAGTTAGAGGAAGTGGCAAAAATGCAATTGCCGCAGGGGGGAGATTCTGCCATTCGAACCCTTTTATCAGTGGACTCGCAAAACTCCGCTCGCGAACAGAGAGATTGCCCCACTCTTAAGCCATGTTTTTCAAGCGTGCAGGAGAGGGGAAGAAAATCAGAGTTTAAAATGGAGAAAGGGTTATTGTTTAGAAAATCTGTGGATCGCCTCAAAAACGAGCGTAAGCAGCTTCTTGTTCCAAAAAAATTTAGGGAGAGGATTAAAGCTATCTGTCATGAAGAGACATCGGGGCATATGATTGTTGCGAAATCGAGGGATAGATTGCTACGTTACTATTTTCGGCCTAACTGCATTAAAGAGGTAGAAAATTATGTTCGTACTTGTGATCCGTGTCAGCGGGTTGGAAAGGCTCGATATACAAAAAAAGCCCCGTTAAAGCTTGTACCGATCATTAGGGAGGTTTCCTCAAAAATAAATATTGATACGGTCGGCCCTTTGCCATCTAGTGCAAATGGAATTCGGTATTTAGTAACGGCTATCTGTATGTCATCGAGGTATTCCGAAGGACACGCATTGAGAGATATTGGTTCGGTTTCGGTGATTGAGGCGTTGTTAATGACTTTCAGTGGACTGGGATTTCCACGGGAGGTACAGTGTGACTTGGGAACCTCATTCACTAGTCATTTCACCACCGAATTTTCTGACCGGTTTGGAATAAAGGTTACTCATAGTTCGGTTCATCACCCCAAATCGGATCCTGTTCAAAGGTTTCATAGGACTATTAAACGGTTAATAAAGGTATTTTGTTTAGAATCTGGAGAGGATTGGGAGAAAATTTACACTCAGCATTACTGGCCCTACAGCCATTCAAATATAGGATTGTGCATAGGACAGGCTCCGCCGGCAAGGATGCTGACGGCCTTAGTCGAGGGAATTAAATGTATTTTGTGGGAATTGATAATAGGACTTTCACTTGTGCATGGAATGTTGAAATTGAGTCACACTTGTGTGTGGCAGTATTGGTGTTTTTATATCATTTAAATTGTTAGACTATCAGGTTTGTAAAATTTTGAAATATATTTTGTGTAGCTATGGGTTAGATTAATTCTGTTTTATTTTATGAATAGTGGGAAATTTGCCTCGGTTTTGTGGTGAGATCAGGTTATCTACATGGAAAGTTGAAATTAAAATTTTTCTCTGATGCATCGAAAAAAATTTTCTAAGGGGGGAGGAGCTGTAAGGTTCCTCTTGGCATCACGTTGACAGCCTTGTGAGGACTCCTCCGACCGCCGTGCTCGAGAGAGTAAGCGAGCTTGGTGCGTTCTTGAGTGAGAACTGTTTGTGAACAATCACCCGAATGAATTCGCTGTTGCGATTGAACTGAAGAGAATATACTTCTGTTGTCTCCCTACAAAAACTGAGTTGGACACGAGGAGCGGGCGGTGCGTCCAGCACGTGAAGAGACGACCCATGCGGGGGTTGTTATTTTAATTGCTAATGAAATCCTCTGAGCAAGGAGTTTTTGTGATTTTATTTTATTTTGTTTAATAAAGTGTCAGTGTGAAATTTATGTAATTATTGTAAATGGCTGGAATAAACATATGTTAACCCAGAATGACTGATTATCTGGTGGCCGCGTCCTGAAGACGTTACAACATTTTAAAGGGTTCTAACGCGTATTCACGCTGTAACTGGATAAAAGCGACCAAAATTCAACACTGTTAGATTGACAGCCGCAGAATAGGACAAAACGCTGGACATTCACACTTTAAACAATTTTTTTTTAATATTGTAAAAAAGTAACATGCTGAAACTGACTGTGTCCACAAAAGGTTATTTTTTTATTAAAAAAATAAAAGGTAATACAATCACAGTAAGAAAAATTATCTTTGACCCCCAATACTTCAATAAAATAATTTAGCTGAAGTAGCAGCTTTAAAAAAAAATGAAAAAAATCCTCTTCAATATACATTGTCAGCGATCCAGAGTGGGGGAGGGACACAGGAACACGTACCACCTGAAAATTACAGTGTAGAATATTGACTTCGATTTTAAATTCAAGTGAATTTATTTACCAAATATGAGCCAAATGTTTTGTGCCACTTCCAGAATTTTTTCTGAATCCGCCACTGTTAGTATCTACCCTGTTCATTTTAAATTAAATTCAAAATGTGCAAGTTAAAGGCTTATATGGGAGCGCCCCTTATTGTTGGGGGCCCAGGCAATTGCCCCGAATGCCATGCTGAAAATCAGTCCTTGCATGTATCCTGTGTTTTATGTACGGAACAGGAGTCCGGGTGATGAACCCACTCAATACTTTTACCTTTCATTCACCCTCCGAAAAGCCGATGATTCGGATCAAAATTTTTAGGTTACTCGAACACTGTCACTATCAAATTATTGCCCTGTTGTGGTTAACGTGAATCATAGTACACATGATTAAGCACGCATGAGGTACTCAAACGTGAGACACTCATATTTCTAATGAACAAGCTGTATCATTTTCGAACACTTCATATTACCAATCCCCCCCCCCCTTCCGAAAAAAATTGTAACGAGAATGATCGGCTCATGTCGGCAATTATAAAAGAACGATATCACTTTTGGTATTAAATACGTAAACCAGTATGTCTCTTAAAATGTATTAATGTTGTCGAAATTCTCTTCAGATTCCCAAACTTTTCACTACCTTGACCAGAAATGTAGAGGGTAATTTATTCTGGGTAAAAATATGCATTAGTGTCGGGAATATATAAATTTAATTTCTGCAAGACATAAAAATCTAAAAGCTCATGGTAACTGATCTAAAAATTTCGGCGTCGATGGGGATATATATCCATTGCTACGCCTCTAATTTCGACTTCCTTAATTTCATTTTATTAATAGACCAACAAATTTATTTTTTCATTTAAAAAAGAAAAAGAAAACAAGAAACAGTTAAAACACAAAAAAATAATCTTCACCCTTCAAAACGTCCCTGAAACCTCTGCCCATTTAAAACTTTCATTGACACCCTCTGAAATCTCGGCTTAGACGATTAAATAACCCAGATAATAAAAAACGATTTCCCTTCAATATCCAAAACTCCAGAGTCAGACTGACAACCGCGGGATAAGCCAAAACGCTGAGACTTTCCACTTCATCCAAAACAGTTTTTACAATCGTAAAAAGGGGGCATGTCCCAGCTGACTGTGCCCCAGAGATGTTTAAATTTTTTATTTAAAAAGTAAACAGAAATAGAAGAAGAAATCTGTTAAACGTGCGAAATGTTATTTTCGATCCCGAATACGTCCCTGGAATAATATAGACCCATTGAAAACTTAATTGACTCCTTTTAGAATCTCGGCTTTAGAAGTTCAAGTAATTTAGCTCATGCACCCACTATTAGAAAAAAAAAGGTTTTCCTTCAAGATCATGTACACAGGGCCCTTGCTAAAGGGGGAGGTGGGGTAGGGGGAGTCTGCCCTCTAATACTCGCAAAATTCTGTTAAACTTGGCAAAATTAGACTCCTAATTGACAAACTTGGTAAAAAAAAAATAAATAAGTAAAATAACGAAAACCATAATTCATTTCTCATACGCTTGACAAAATTACACAAATCCAGTTGGCAAAATTAAAAGTTGGTAATATAGTTGATAAAAAAATTAATAAGTTGGTAAAAACCGATATTTGACTTGGCAGTTTATCTCCCCTCCTTAAATAAAGCCTTAGCAATGGCTTTGTATGTACCCCTTTATATACCCTTATATTATTCAATATACCCCTATCATACTGTCTGACTCGCGACTCCTGGACATGGGCGTCGGCACAAAATTTTCCGATGCAGGGGTGGGGGGAGGACAAAGATTGTTTCAACATATGGTTATCGTATTGGAAAAAAAAACTAAAAAGCAGAGAAAAAACGGCATATAATAATCTAGGGGGGAGGCAAATGATCCCCTTGGCCTATGCTTCCGAAGCCCTTGCTCCTGGACAGCCCCTATGTCCGTGTGTGTGCTACATACAAAACATAAGTAAGGGTGGCTCTCACGCAACACTTATCTTACACCCTCCTCTCAGTCCGAAAAGCCGTTGATTCGGATCAGAAATCTTTAAGTTATTTGAACCGTTAGATCTTATACCGTATTTAAATATATTGACACCAATATGTTATAATTTGTAACGAAATGTTCCAATATTATTGCATATAGTTATGTAGCTATAACGGTATGAAAATATCGTTCTGTTCCTTTAACGTTATGGTCTCATACCGTATTTAAAACGTTATTCAGCGAAATGCTATATTCTATAACTAATTGATACTGTATCGTTATTAAATAGTTAGGTGAGTTTAACGTTATAAACTAAGCGTTAGCATGAGTAACCGAATGCATTCTGTTACTTTTTGTTCAGTTTCTGAGTATAACACAAAACGGAATAACGTTATAATAAGTATACCATTGAATAACGTTATTCTGAAGAACGTTATTGCAATAACGTATTCATTTGCGTTCTGTAGATTTGTTACGGTACGATAATAAAATACAAAATGTAACGTAACTAATACATAACGAAAATCAAGCAGTTATTTGTACATATAAAAATTGTATAACGAATTATTTTGTTACAAGGCCGAATAACGTTACAATTTTGTTACGTTAAGTTACGGATCCCTGAATTATTACCCCCATTGCAACAGTGTAAAAGCTTCAATAGTTTGTATATGGAATATATATTCTATTTTTTAATAACTTTTTATAGTTATTATTATGATGCAAAAAAGAAATACAGTCGAAATTGTTTCAAAATTTTTTCAGAAACATGTGGGCGTTTTCATTCAGCTTTAAACCTTCAGAGCATTTTAACTTCAATTCAAAAATGCATGTAGCTCTTTCAGTACAGAAGAGAATTTTATAATAAATTCCCCTTTAAACATAAAATACATATGCAGTGCTCTGTCGTATCTCCCCATTTTTTTTTTTTTTCCATAAAAGAATAGTTTCTGTTCTGATGTTATTGCAAGGAAATTCATATAAGAATAAAATGTTATACCGTGATTGAAATATCACTTTACAGCTATTCAAGCTCTGAATAATTTTTTTTTAATCTTTTTAATAGATCTATATTTGTGGTTTATTTTTAGCAATAATATTTTAATCATATTCTACTTTTTTTTAGTTTACCATTATTACCTACACTTACAAAATACTATAATTTTTGATGATCAATTAATTATAATTTTATCAAAGGATACTTATACACATAAATAAAAGCAAAAAAAGGAAATGCATTTGCTGCTCCTCCTAATCATTTTTGAATGCTGATATTCATTCTAATTTTACATAATTTGATACTTTATTATCTCAATTTGCATAATTTGATTTCGATTTTTTTCATACTATTTCTGAAGATTTCTTCTTTTGAGAAATTTTACAACTAGCATACAGAATTATAAGTAGACTTACTTCTCTCTGCTCTGCCGAACAGCTTGTATGGTGGATAAAGCACCGTACTACGGTCTCGGGTTCAAATCCAGGCGGTCTGGGTTCGATCCCCGATTGGGCGTGTTTGCCATTGTGTCTGTGTTTCATAGGGGGTGACAATGGTACACCTACTAGGTGAGCCCATAATAAAGAGACCAAAACAACTCCGGCCTCAGTAGAGGCCAATGCGTTCAGGGCCAGAGGCCCGCATTTTGAAAAAAAAATTCTCTCTAAAGTTATTAAATTTCGGTTGCGATATCACGATAGTCAGTGAAAGGGTGTGAGGGAGGGTTTATCAGAATGCCTATCGTCCTTAGATAAACGACTGGGGCATTCGCGTTGGTACTGAGTGATGATGGAAAAATGAGGAAATATTCATCGTGATGTGCATTTTCCAGAATAAGATGCATCGTGTCATTCCTGGTGAAAGTATAGCAGTATGTCTGAAGAACTGGCGCAAAGAACTGTACCGGTACGACCCAAAATTTTACAGAAAAATGCAAAAAACAAAGTATGACGTCACAATCGGTGTAAGGAAAAACAGCTTTACTTTACACATCAGCAGCAGTATTTGCAAACCATAAAGGCATATGCTTGAATATGCAGATATTCGAATATACGAACGGGGAATATCGGTAGCTCCAAGATGCTTTTAAATACCAGTTAAACGACAGCTTGACGTGATACTTTGTTTTTCCTATTTTTCTAGAAAACTATGGGTCGTACAAGTATAGTTCCTTGGACATATTTTGTATATTCCCAAGGAATAATCTGGCTGTGTAGAGTTTGGGCCGTATTTATCTAACACCCTGTATGCATTCATTTATTTTTAAAATTATTATTTAAAGTCCCAATTTCAGGAAAAATCTGCATGATATTTTTTATTACATTTAATTGAAAATTTTTTAATATGTATTAAAATATTTCCAAGTATTTGGCATCGTAACATTTAAAAAATTCATCATGATACATAATAGTACATTTCTAAAAAAACGCAGTGTAAAAAGATGCTAAATGCCAATTTTTCGAAAGTTCCATAAAATTGTAAATACGAGAACTACATGCTTATGCACAGAAAAGTAACTTAACAATATAAGAACCGTTTTTAAATAAAATTTAATTCGATCGTGATCGTCTTACTTAGTTAGAAATAGTTTAAACGGAAAAATAATTTGTAATTGAAATTTAATCTTAAATCTCATTTATTACTTTCAGTATCTATGTCATTGCCTCTTTAGATAAGAGTTCTAAAAAGGTTAAGTTGTAATCAAATTTTTAAACTTAGCATTCATTTTAAATGTATCATGTTAAATCAAAGACTACAATGTATGGGGTAATTCTGGGAGCAAGGGACCACGCATTTTCTGAGTTCTCTAAAAGCAATATATATGTACACATATTTTACAGTACTACATGCATATACTTTTTGCGATTTTTAAAAATATTTACAGTGGTCCAAGTAAACAGAGTAGAACGTATGAATGGGAGAGATATGAGTATGAAAGTGTAAGATGGAACGTATGAGTGGGAGAGATAGACCTGAATAAAATAACGAAATAACTGAAAATATATATTAAATTTATAAACGTTTATTTTCTTTACACGCAAATCAAATAAACTTACTTGCAATTAGCATACTTTACATTAAGTTTACATTAATTACTATTTGATTGCCCCGCAGTGGTCTGGGCGCTGAACTCCGTTCCCATAAGAACACGGCATGTGAAGCAGCATCCGGTTTGGCCAGTGCTTGGGAGGGTCAACTCCCTCTCGGCTCGCCTGCTGTGGGACTGTGTAAGTTAATGGGAGCTGGTGCACGTAAAATCCGTCGTGGCTCCAATATCCTCGAGGTTTAACGCTGCCTCTGGGGGTGCTGATTTCCGGGGGTTGGTCCCTCATCTGGCATTGGTTCAAAATTAGGGGACCACCGTGCTAAAGTAGGACTTCCTCCCACTGCGGTCCACTAAAAATGAAAGACGCCCCCCTCTGCCGATCGCCTCCCTATCTGGGGGATCTGACACCGCATGCAGTTGTCGGAGGGCATAAGCAACAACAACAACACTATTTGACTTTCAAATATGTGAAATGTATTAAAACGCGTAACCATCTTTTTGAGGAAACCCTGTATATACAGAGTGTTTCAAAAATATATTTAAAAAATTATAAAGGAGGAAGAATAGATCCAAGCATGTACATTTTACAGCCGATTGGGAGTAATATGAAAAATAACAGATAACTGTATTCAAATCGGAAAAAGAAAAAGTTATAATTAAGGAACTTGAACGAAAGGAAAAGTTCAGTCGTACAAAGCGGGTTCAAAGTCACTTCTAAGTAATTTATGAAACTATTTTTTAAACAAAGAGGAGCTCTATCGTGCTTCAATCATGCATTAATGAGCCGTTTATGCACCCGCTGTCTATTACAAAATATGCTATTTTTGCTTGTCTTTTTGTTATCCGAATATATATATATTATATATAGGATACACCAATACACGAAGACGGTTCAGAATCGCACAGCAATGTGAGATCGGAACGTAGTCTTCATGTATCTGTTATAAATCACTTTGGAAGAAGTATTGAAGTGTGCGTCTAATTTCTTAACATAGTTTCATAAAAAATGGGCTCTCCGCCGACAATTCCATTAATGTAATAAAAAAAATCTGAATCAGCAATTTTTATTAAATGCAATCTGTGAAAGATGCATTACTTTTTGTAAAACCGTGGTCAGAAAGTTCACTATTGCTTGAACTCTTCTTCTAAAGTGATTATTAACAGGTACATGAAGATGTCGTTTCCGATCCCACATCGCTATGTGATTCTGAACCGTCTTGGCGCAACCTTCCCCTCCAAGAAGTCTGTTCCTCTAATTTTGAAACACCCTGTATAATATAAAGAAAAAAGAAATACTTTAGATATTATCATTTTTCATAGCGTCACATTCAGCTTTAAAATTGTTATGTCCATATGATTCTCAAATGCAACTTGCCTCATTTCTGGAGCTGCATGATGATCTAAAACTAAAATAGGAAGTTTAAAAATGAGGTTTGCATCGGAAATTTCAAAAAAGCTAAAAGTGTAACACATTTAAATTCTTCCACCGGATATTGATATGTGTGTAGATTTAGAGAAATGTAAATCACCGAATCAGCAGTCCAAAACAGTTTTTATTTTCATCATTTAGAACTCAAAATGTGGCGTCTGTTTGTTTCTGGTCGCAGTAGCATACACAACCCGTTAGTTACTGTCACTGAATTGAAATCCAAATAAAAAAGCTGCACCTTAGACTTCACTTAATTCAAAAATATTCTTTAATTGAAGGATTTTTTTCTCTGTTTTACAAATAAGTTTGTTACAGGTTGTTTGTTTGACACGAGGGAGCAACTCACATTTCTCTCCAAATGTGTCGTTTAGAACTACATACGTCCTTCCTGGAGTTTTCTGCCACTATTTGCATCTTCATCAGAAAGGAAGACTACTGGAATTTGCACCCGTCGGTATATGCTAGCGACCGCAGAGGGGATTTTCGGAACCACGGATTTAATGTACACAGCATGTACAATGTGTTCTTCGGCAGTATGTCGGAATCGAACCCGCAACCTTCCAGTTACCACTCCAATGCTTTGTTACAAGTTATGTTACGATTTTGATGTTAAAGTAAAAAAAAAAAAAAAACCTTTTTAATGCATTATTCCGGCTGCCTTCCTATATTCACATTTTCACATACCCTTAATTTAAATTCATAAAAATATAAAAAACATCTAAACTATTTCAGAAAGGAAAAATTGAGATCTTAAAAGTAACTATCGAAATGGTATTCTCACATATTAGATAATGGAAAACCATGAAAAAAATTTTAGCTATAGCAATAATGTTTAATAAAATGAATGTTGGGTCAAATATTTGATCGGATTTAATTATTTAAATATTATTTAGACCTACGAGAATAGAGGCAATTGAAAGATTATGAAGGAGTCGTGTTTGAGATAGCTTAGCATCGCTGATTGTAAAACTATTGGAAGAAGTGTTATGTAAGAAAACGTATACAGCTTTTGTCCATATGTATCTAATACTACCAATCGACTTCAGACGAGATTAAATGCGTTTTCGTTTCTCTGAGTAGGTGACAAGGTTTGAACATGTGCATGTTTGTAACAAAACGTAAAAATGGGATTGCAAGTGGTACTTCTCGTTCTACCTATTGTAGAATTTTTAAAAAATCCCTCAAGTTTTTATCAACATTTTATAAATTATACATTATACACATAAAAAAGTTAGATTTAATGGACTTTCTAAATACCTTTGCTTCTGATCGATGATTTAGGGTGGAATTGTCTGTTGAAAGAAGTGTTTGAGATTAAAAAATCTCTCAAAAATAATTGTATACCTTTCAGTTCATTTTCAAGCAAAAATCTTGATTAAAATGCAAGATACATGGAGAGCAAAAAAGATAAAGATTTATAACCTGATGCGATTCTTATGTTGACAGCTTAGCGAGGATTTAGGATTTAGCAATTGTAGATCTTCTATGCCCTGAGGAATTAAGCCCTTACAAATACAGATTATAGACATGTTCGTTGGTCATGTCAAAACCTCTCCGATAATTGAATTTTGTTTTTCAAAAGTTGCCTCCTGTTTTGTCAAACATCAAATTATATACGTGGTTCCAACTCGGCAAAATGTCGATAACTTGAGATTTATGAAGATATTCGATCGTTTAAGCCTGTACTTTTCTCTGCAGGGTCATTTGAAAATACATAGGATACACGCAGCCTAATATCTTTACAGTCTTAAAGACATTGAAAAGTAGTTTGTTTCCAGGTGTTATGTTTTTTGTTGCTAGGTTATCGAATACAAAAAATGCCCGGTTTTTCAAGAATACATGTCGATCGACAGTGGAAGGCAACAAACTAGTATCAGGTATTCACTTTTTCGGCATTGGAAAATGGTTGCGCGTCAAAGGGTTAACCTGTTCGAAAACTTTAAAGTTTTATTTCGTCAACGTATGGTACAACACTGTACAGTAATTGACTGTTCAAGGTTCAAGGGTAGGGACAAAGTTGACATGAAAGCGCCGCAGAAACCCAAGTTTTCTTAAGGTAAAGTTGCTTTAGTGATTAGTTTTGGTAAATTTTACTTAAACTAATTGTTTAAATAAAGTGATTTACATTTCGCTTTGTGAATTGTTTCTTGAAAGCGGTACTAATATGCTAAAAAATGTATGTTTATTAAAACTAGTAATATAATATATAGGGAAGGTGGAGGGCAAAAGTCCGCAGTTTTGAATTATAACTCATTTCTGAAAAATTGCAACAAGTTAAGAACCTAAGCACACACATTTTATTAGAATATAGCTTAAGCCTTTACCTGTCATCTTATAAAAGATTACTTTTATCTAAAATGCAATACATAAAAACTGGGAGTGACTTTTATAGTCTTTGATATTTTCGGATCTTTGCCCCATCTAATGCGGTGAAGAACCGCGGTGGTGGACATGGCACAAAACTCAAAATGAAGCCCACTTGCAATGTTGTCTTGCTGCAAAATAATTATTTGTCAGGTTGTGAGGTTGACTGTTATCAGTACCTTTAATACCGGTGGAGTATAATTAAATATCGCTTTTTTTTTCTTTCTATGAGCTGCATAGAAAATTTTGATTTAATACGATAACAATTTCTAAAACATGCATTACAAATTTAATTTAACACAAACAGATAGACAAAAATAAATCACTGTCCGTTTAAATTTTATTAGAGAAACTTAGAAAATAGGGGGAAGACAGGTAGCTGTTAAAAAACTTAAAGGTACTCAAATCTCTAAGGGCGTAGAAAAAACTTACATATTGTTAAAAGGAACTGATATAAACGTAGGGGAAAGTTGCCCAAAACGGGATAGGCGGGCAAAACGGGATATTGAGTCTCGGAGCTTGATTGATGGTGCTATTTCGCGGGAGACAGGCTAAACTGGTTCCCGATCGCCATGACAGCATTCTCAGTTGATCTCTCAACGCTAGCCACGTGTTTCGCTAAGAAATAATTTTTCAAAGTTTTCAAGCGAGATTTTTACTTACTTTGTACTTTTTTCGACTGCAGAACAACTATCCTTGTGCTTCTCCGTCCTTCGGAACAATTCCGCTAAGTACTGTGTTTTGTTCATAGCTCTTTTAACAACAATTTCATGTATTTAAATATTGCTAGTGAGTGACGGTTCAGGGGCCAGCCATTTATGTTGTCAAAAGCATCACGGTCGGGCAAAACGGGACACTTTTGGGATGCCCAAAACGGGATACCATTTTGATGTGTCCCGTTTTACCCGACCATTTCCATTAATGTTTTGGCAATGTGTTTAAGTTATTTTAATTGAAATAAGTAATGAATAAAAATATGTATAATCAATTACGACAACTGCAACATAACGAGGCCAGATCCGAAGGATCTTCAAGTTCAGTCATAGCATCTAAGAGTTTGCAGTCATCACAACCACTAGAGACAGTATTGAATGAATCACCTAGTGATGGGGGCACCGATAACACTAGCACAAACGCTGGAGTTATCCAAGCGTCCACTTCAACAGGAAACAAAGGACTCGGGCTATACTATCGTCCTTCACTGCCATTTTCTATATCACCCAAAGAAATTCTACCTCCACCACGAGTGATTGGACCAAGACCTCAAAATAAACACGATAGGAGAAGAGGGAAAACAGCAATTATAACAGGAAGCTCATATACACTTGAGTTGGAAGAAGAAGAGCGTGAAAAAAAGGAACGAGAAAGAACTCAAAAGCTGAAAAAAGGACTGCCAAAACAAGTCTCTTGAATGTTCCGAAGACAAAACAAACGAGGCGTAAAAGAAAACCAAGTGTAGATAAAGTTAAAAAATGTTACTCTGAACCTGAAAATAAACCACAATGATCATTTGTAAAAAACGAAGAAAATGGACCTAACATAAGAAAACCTAAAAAAAAATCATCAGTTAGACAAGGTTGGACGTCGTCGTCTTCAGAAGATGAAGCATGTATTTTTTGCAACGCTCTGTATCTTGAATCGAAATCTGGAGAAGGCTGGGTACAATGCTCGAGCTGCAAGGGATGGGCCCACGAAGCCTGTTCCAAAGCAGAAGAAGACGACGACACATTTTTATGCGATTGTGTTATAAAATTTTTCAAATTTACAATTAAAAAGTTTCTTTCTAT
This sequence comes from Cheiracanthium punctorium, assembly GCA_038373885.1. NCBI lineage: Eukaryota > Metazoa > Arthropoda > Arachnida > Araneae > Cheiracanthiidae > Cheiracanthium > Cheiracanthium punctorium. The sequence goes on from JAWZYV010001549.1 coordinate 16,701, forward strand.
AAAAACGCAGCCTCTTTTTATTCTAAAAACTAAATCAAAAGTAAAATCAGCAAAAACTTAATAACATACAAATCCCTATCCCGTTTTACCCACCCTTGGTATTGTAAAACGGGATCGTGTAAGACTTTGTGAAACCAGTATTTTTCACATAAATATTATCGAACAAATGTGACAAAGGTATTTTAAGTAGTTGAAAAGGTGTATACTTTTAAATGACGTCTAACTTTGGAATGTACCTTGTACACAATAAGAAATAAAGCGAAGAATAGATAAGCTATCCCGTTTTGGGGTACTTTCCCCTACATGCTGCAATCACAAACCGAATCAGTTTCCAAAAAATAAAATAAAATACATGCCTGGCTGAAACTTTTACATGCCCCAGGCATGTCGGGGAGGGATTTTTCCGGCCCTGATGGACATCACTATTAGAAGGCTCAGACCTTAGCACTATATGATGGTTATCGAAACGCTCGGGATTTGACACAACATGCGAACATCAAACAAATGAAATTATGGCAACCCTAAAGCATTAGGAGCAAGATTCGCATTCGTATCTTTACCCCTTCGTAAATATGGATCCTTGCCCCATTTGGTGAAGATATGAAAATTGCTTTCCTGTGGTTTAGTCAAAAGACGTACCACTTCAAACATAAAGTAATGAGATCATT
>JAWZYV010001550.1:0-48988 GCA_038373885.1 Cheiracanthium punctorium
TAACAGTGGATTTTCCGTAAAACCGGCATTGCCTCGGAACTCGAGGACCCAACGGCTGTTGACACGAAGCTCAAAGTTCCGCGTCTCTTGAGCAGCTTGTAAAGTAGAAATCGTTCTGGAAGACTGCTCGCTACAAAGGCTGGAATTCGAAGATAGTTGGTTTCATAAACTGAAGATCATGGTGCAGACACTTGTAGAAACTTACGGATCGAGGATAGCGTCGATCAGAGAAATGGTTCTGAGACCGTTGCAGTTCTTGTCTCACTTTCTCCTAAGACGGTGACTCCCGAGAGTTCTTGACGTCATTATGACAGTGGATTTTCCGTAAAAACGGCATCGCATCGGAACCCGAGGACCCAACGGCTGTTGACACGAAGCTCAAAATTTCGTGACTCTTGAGCAGCTTGTAAAGTAGAAATCGTTCTAGAAGACTGCTCGCTACAAAGGCTGGAATTCGAAGATAGTCGGTTTCAAAACTGCACATGGTTTCATAAACTGAAGATCATGGTGCAGACACTTGTAGGAACTTATGAGCCTTGAACAGAGAAATGGTTCTGAGACCGTCGCAGTTCTTATCCCACTTTCTCCAGGGACGGTGACTCCCGAGAGTTCTCGACATCATTCTAAGAGTGGATTTTTCGAAAAAAAGACATCTCATCAGAACTCGACGATGACACGGTTGTTGATTCTCGAGTTCCATGACTCATAAGCAGCTTGTGAGTTAGAAACAGTTCTCTCGATGACTGCTCAGCACAAAGCCTGGAATTCGAAGAGGATGCTTGCACTTCGCTTCAAAAGTAGATGACAGCTCTTTCGTCGGGCGCTCACAGCTTGTTCGACGATAAACGTCATTCTTAGAAAAGTGTCAACTGTAGTTGCAATCGGCTTTCTGTGCTGGCAGTCTCTTTTCGGACGAATCCATAGGCTGCACGTTGCTGCTGTTGTCATTTCTTTATGGAACAGTGCGACTACAGAGGAGGAAGTCCACCGGAATGGGGTCTGGGGTCGGTCGGATGTTGTCAGGTGGTGAAGTGTGTGAGTGGGCGACTATTCTGAGTGAAAATGACTCTTTGAATATTTTAAAAGACAGGGGGTGTTTAGGAATTCGGGTTATTCTGGGACGGGTCGGGTGTAACAGCAAAGCCGAGCGAGGAATTGACGGATACGTTTCAGTCTCTTTCTGCGTCGATGATTGGGCGATGGCGGGGGTGCAGTGGTTGAGACGGGTGTGATACTGGATGAACTCGAGGTGTCAGGTGTGGACGAGAGTGTTGGAGGTACAGTGGGGGGTGAGGATGGGGGCGTTATGGTTATGTAATGAACGTATCCGGAGAAAACGGGGGAAGGTGTGGCCGGTGTCGTTTCGTCTGCTGTTGCGTCGGTGAGTGTGGTGACTGAACTGTGTGCTGTCGTGTAGGTGGATCCGCAATATTCTGTGTCGCTGTTCTCTGAATATTCACTGACTTCCGGCGACTCCTCCCCTTTCGCCGCTGGACCCCAACCGGAAAGGTCCATACAAGGGTATAAACATGGGTATAGAAAACACACCAAACAGGTATAAAATAAGATATAACAGCACGCTGAAAATAAGCACATCTTTCCATCTTTGGGATGAATTTCAGAATTTATACGCGAAAGACTGTAAGTATTCTTAAGAAGCTGAGAGAAAATAAACATTACAAAAACAGAGCGTATTTCATTGAATACGTGAAAGGCCACAATTCGTTCATGCTTACCACAAAAGGAATTCTAAAACAAATACATTAAAACCACAGGCTAAAGGATATATATATGGACGACAAAGTATACGCGCACTTTTGAGAAGCCAATTTCATTCAATATTCAAATACACGCACCATCATTCCACGTCACTCATGTTTTTAATAATGCACCAGATGTTCTTAAAAAATTCATTTCTGCAAAGGAGAGAAAGATACACACATCACCATCTCCCACGTGTTCTTGAGGTAACGGATGTCATATCTTCCCCAGATACGCCTACGGGTCAGGAGTAAAAGGCCTTCTCTTATTTTAAATAACGCTTTTTTAGGTGATTTTTATCTGTACAATGTTATTTTGGATATCTGCGTCGAAGTAAGTTCACTGAAACCGCTAGACTGGGTGACAACGTATTCGGTGTTCCTTTTTTTTTTTTTTTTTTTTTTTTTTTTTAACGATCGCTTAGGAAATGGCGCTGTTGTAGAGCTGTGACATTATTTGAAATTATTGTAATAAAATAAAGGCGTCTGTACTGCTGCAAATGCTAAGTTGTAAGTAAAAAGAACTAATTTTCCGATTTGTTTACTTTTTTGTATTTATTTAAATTGGATCTCCCGGAAAATGTTGATGGATCCCGTACAATTTTTTACCCCCTTTTTTACGTAACTTTGTGATTTAATGTATGTGTTTATGATCCATATTTAAAGAATAAAAAGCCTAGGTCAATGTTTTTGGTGCACCCTGTGTACATTTAGCAGCGTTGGCTTTGCAATGAAATGCATACGTCCAGTATTCGCGGTGGAAGGTGTATCATCATTAATCAGTTCTGTAGGATGTCCTTTTCTCGTTATTATCAGCTGGTTGTGTTCTCAGTATTACGCACCAGTGACTTCTTCAATGCATATAATTGAGTGAGAAACCAGTGGCGGCTCCTCCATTTGAGCACATGAGCACGTGAGTCTTCAAATGAAAACTAAAAAAATATATAAATTTATATATATACTAGCTGCGTACCCGTTCTCCGCACGGTAGGGAACGAAACGTTTTCTTACATGTATAGTTCGAATTGATTCCAGTGATTTGGGATCTAAAAATAAGCAAAATGATTTGACTCGTGGCGTAAAGTTACTCATTAGTTATTTGTAAAGTTAGTATAAGTACTGACCTGAGACCATTGTTAATATTATGACGCAAAAAACTATGTCGGTGTCATTCGCAATTAGAAAAGAAAAGCGTGACGGTTCGCAGTGAAAATTCCTAATATTTCAAAATGTCTCATTTCTGCATCATACTCTTTTTTAGATTTAAGTTATGCCATTAATACCTTAGATACTACATGATGTGGAGAACCGTTTTATTTTATAATTAAATAGTTGTGTATCCGCTCTTCGCAAGGCAAGAAGAGAACATTTTCCTGAAATGATCTACTCTTGTGACAAAACAGAATCTCAAAAGAAAAAAGTTGTGTTACAGTCTTTTCTGTTGAAACTACCGCGGGATATATTAACGCGACGTAGAATTACTTAATGTTTTGTTAGCTGTGATGTAATACGGCTGTTGAAAAATGAATAGAGGACTAGTTTCACGAAATATTTATTAATGCGGTATATTGTGCTTTGATCAATATTGCCTTATCATATCTAATTACTATTACTTATAGTATTTTTTTCTGATACCCATACAATATATTTTCGTTTTGCAACCGTTAATGCTTAATTTAAAGAAACGGCCTAGATATTTGCCACGAATGTAGTCTATTACACTTTGGTGATTCTTTGCAATTTATGCATTAGCATAAACGATAATCATTTCCCTTTATGGTTGCCACTAAATCAGCTCTCCATAAAGTTTTTACGCATAATTCTTGTCAGATTGGCGTATTTAGCACCAGGGCCCTATTATCGCACGGGCAAATCGGGACTTTGCCCAGGGGTCCCCGGTTCGAAATGGCCCCCAAATTCAAATGTTGTTCTTTTTTTATAAAAAAAATTATGAATGAGAAAAATAAAACAAATTTTATAGACGGGGGCCCCAAATTCAACAATGCCCGGGGCCCCCTGTTGGTCATAATCAGGCCCTGTTTAACACCGTAATATATTTCCTGCTATTCGAAAACGTGAACCGTTTAAAATCTCAGTTGAAAATAATGCTGGATAATTCACTTGTGAAAAAACAGCATTCAATTATTTTTCTGGCAACGTAAAGTAAAATATAGAATTATTTCACATGCTCGGCGTATGTTTTGCTTGTGAGTCCGTTATTCTGCGATTGAGTTTCGAAAGGGGTTTTAAACTCGTGACGTCAAAGTGGCGCACATTTCACATGTGAAAAATCGGTTATTTTTAAATAACTTTATTTTATTTTTTTCAACTGGCAATTTTAATCATTGTTACTGTCTCCAAGACAACCAAACCGCAAGATATCATACGAAAATTTTAAGCTGCTGCGATTGAAATGAAAATCCTTCTTTACTTAAAAATTCGTAAAAAATCTCCTAATTTATATTTTCCTCTGGTTTTTCTTTTAAAAGAGGGCGAAATGTATGCTCCGTCATTTGACAAAATATAAAAAAGTTATGACGGATAGAATTCAAGATGCAGCAATTTAAAAAATATTTTACGAAAGTCAGCGTCAAATTTAATTTTATTTTAAAAATTCCCAAAAATCTGAAAATTATGTTACACAGTTCGAACAAACAATTTTTTAAAAAAATTTTCTCCTGTATCCGATGATGTAAATTTCGTTTTCTTGCGAGTGTAATTACCGGCGTTATTACGTATTAAGCGAGAAAAATCGCTAAAAATCGGACAAAACATAAAATAAAACATTTTCTAATTCGAATTTCGAAAAAATCGCTCCGAGGCGTGTTAGGATGTGTCCTAGTGAAGCCGTATGCAAAATTCGGTGGGTCGGCGACCAACCGTCTCGGCGCAATGCGATCGAGAGACGCGAGCAAGAAGATCGGTGGTCACAAACTTGCCTACAAACATACATAGCTACATACAATGTTTATTCTCGGATTTTATTATATACTAGCTGCGTACCCTTTCTCCGAACGGTAGGAAAAGAATATTTTCCTTATACATATAATTCGAATTAAGCCCATTGATGCGGAATCTATAAAAGTAAAAAATTCCTTAAATCGTGATGAAACGTTGACGTCATGAGTGCAAATCTGAGATGACTGCAACATGATGGCACAAAAACTACGTCAATGTCACTGGACTGGGATCAAATAAGAAGCAGCTTCTCTTAGATGACCTTGCACAGGCTTTTTCTCGATGGATCCGGTATCGTAGAACTGCTTCTATAAGTTGCACACGACGCTGGGCGTTCAATTGAACTCTCTACAAATCTGGAGACTATCCTGCTTCTAGTCTCCACACATGGGATCTAGGTCAAGGGGTGGGGTTGTCCTCCGTAGGGGTCTCTCTAAGGGGTCCTAACCGGTATTTACGCTACGTTTTGGAGGAAACCAGACATATATGTTTCCTAACATATGCATGTTGCGAGTACAGTTTTATTTTCCGAACGGAATACAGGAAAACTCCGAAATGTTAGGTCGGCGGACGCGACCTGTTTTGAACCAGAAACCTTCCGCCCAGTTCAGAGCGCTAAGCGCTCGGCCACTGGTCGGACTAAGTCATTGCCAGGGGAATATTATAAGCAATTGGGACCTTTGTTGTACACATGATTGCAATGTCATTCTCGTATTATTATTACTTATATCTCATATTATTTGATTTATTTTTGATTTTCATTTCATATTCCTGACTTTTCATATTCTCTTGATTTTTGGGTCCTTGTGCATGCGCATATTCAATTATCATTCCCCATTAAGGTTACTGAATTAAGTAGTTCTCCCTATCGCCACTTCTACACCAAAGACGTCAATCTGCATTTTCCTCGTTTCAAGTAAAACGCTTACAAAGTTTCATTGCTTCAGTTTATACTGATTAATCAATTTTCTTGCAAACTAATCGGAATTAAGATATGAGGCTTTGACATAGTACACAGGATTTCTTAAAGACCTTGAAAATGAATTTAGTTAAAAATAACCAAAGTTACAGGTTCGCGTTATTGACGTTGTGATTGTGATAATATTCTAATTGTGTCATATCCAATGCGTTTTCATTTTTCGAGTCAAGAGCTGTAGAAATGAGTGTTTTCACTTAATTGTTAAATTTAACAGCTTGAGTGGTAACAACGGATTCCGTAACTACGGAAACTGCAGCAATATTAAAATAGAACATGAAATGAAATTTATTTATGCTTGCTAGAACTGCCATATTGGCGTAATTAGCGCTTATAGTCGATGGCAAATAGCCAAAATGTATCCTAAATTTAACTTCACAGTAAATGCAATATTTATAGGCATTCTCGTTCATCTCCAAAGACTTTCGTATTTATACAGAATTCCTATTTTACTATACTCTGTTTGGCGGGATTAACAAAAAATTATCTATCCATCCGCTCGTAACATTGGCTCATCTCAATCGTGCCATAGAATTGGAAATAGAAACGCAAAAAACACACGCTATTAAACACGGAGTTACACTACATTTGAATATTTATCGCCAACTTTTCTAAGAAAGGTACTAAAGAAGGAATCTGCGTATGCCATTTTGCGAGATTTTTTTTTCAGAGAATGATTCTAAGCACTGATTTAACAGCAATCAAAATAGGAAATAGTTATTTGTGTATGGTTCCATCACCAGAAATTAATGCAGGAATCTATTTGAAAAGTAGCATAGCAGTATTTTAAATTACTATAACGTGTTTTATTTATTCCAATTTACCGAATGCGAGAATTTCATTTCTTTTGAAATTTGGCGGCATTCCCTCAAGGTAAATCAATTTACTTAATTTGGGGAAAATTCCGAAGATCGATTGCTTAAAATAGCCTTAATAATTGCACTATTTCTGTATGGAAAATTAAAGTTTAACGCCGTATTTTAATAAAACCTACACACACAAACCTAAACCTATTTCGGTTTGCTCGCAGTAAATTGCGCCAAGCCCAAAACTGTGCAAATCGGTAGAATCTACTACTTTCTCAAAATCACCAAATCAGCCATTTTTTTCGCCAAACTAAAAAATATACATATTAGTCTCGGAAATCTCCCAATACCTTATTCTTTTACACATAAAAAGTATTGAATTCCTGCTCTGATTTCAAATGCACGCAATAATTCAATTCAAAAACAACTTTGTAAATAATCTAAACAGAAAAAAAATCATTATTCTTTTATTTTTACTACAGGAGTCTAAATAATTTAATAAAATAGCCAAACATGGCAACCTCGATTCTTTTTTCTCACATTTTCACTACAAGGGTTACAATCGCGGAATTGCGAAGAGCAAAAATTAGCGTTTTTGACGGGGTTTTTATCAATATATCTTAAAATAATTCGAATTTCGAAACTTAAATTAGCGGAGGTTCTTTCTCGAAATTTTCCGAATTCGTGGATACCTCGGTTGAAACTCAACTCCCAGCCGTTTAGGAGGAGATGATGCTACACACACACACACACACACACACACACACACACACACACACACAGACAGACAGACGTGCACAGATTTTAATAGTATAGACTAGCTGCGTACCCGTTCTCCGCACGGTGGGAAACGCATATTTTCCTTACACATATATAATTCGAATTAAGCCTAGTAATGCGGAATCTCAAAACGTGAAAATACTGAATCTGATAAAAGTTGACGTCATGAGTGAAAACTTTAGACGATTGCAACATGACACAAAAACTACGTCAATGTGACTGGCGATCAAAAAGAAAGAACTTTATGGTATGCAGACAAAACTTTTCTCTTTCGAAAAATGCCTGATTTCTACATCATATAATTCTCTTTGTGAGGTTTAATTTATAGCATTAATATATAGTATATACCACATAAATAACATTACATGATGTTGACAACAATTTTATCTTGCATTTTTCAAAGCGTGGACAATACATTAGCGCAGTTATGTTACACACGACTTTAATAAATTTTACCTAAATTAAAAAACCTATATGAAACAATGAATGCATCATTTACGTTTAAAAGCCAAAAATGTACCCTGCTCCGGTGAAAATCATGTCGCTTTTGTAAATGAAAACGTTCGTGATGTAACTTCTGAGAAAAAGCTTATTACCCTTATTGAACTCTTAATGCAGTATCACACTTGTTACATAAAACTGACGTTTATCTCACTGTCAATTCGCCCTAAATAAATAACTAATTTCATTTTCCATTTATTACAGATTACAGTTGACCCCTTTATAACATGGGTCTACAACACAAATTCTTAGATCACGACGAAAACATTACGATCGTTTTTGTGTAACACGTTAAAAGAGACTCGTACAGCACGGTAAAATGAGACATATGTTCTGATATTATGACGCCTTAGCTCCTGTAATTAGCATTCCTTTTGAATGGCAACACCAAACATCATTGCCTTTTTACGGAGCGCAAATAAGTTTTGCCGCGATTATACTGCGCAGACCGCACTCCAGGTGGAGTACAGCGCAGGACCCGTACAACACGGATTCCTATAACACGGATCGTATCTACCGTGTTATAGGGAATCTACTGTAGTTGCATAGTGTCAAATTCAATAGTTAAGAAAATTCTGGGTTGCCGTATTTAGTAATATTTCATCTCACCTTGGTGGCCGAAATGTATTAAAACCAAATATTCGAACTGTATCAAAAGTAAAATTTACTAAAAGCTAAATTTTTAATTTTGTGTAACCCTCAGAGCAACTTCGGAGTTTGCCATCTACGACGGTTTTTCATGACTTGACAACTGATGCTTGCGCACAGTGGCGTAGCCAAGGAGGAGATAGGGGGTCACAACCCCCCATGTGGAGTTTTTTGTCATACAAAATGTATATTCTCCACTCCTTATCGCACACATGTGTACATATATGTGAGTTGCAGTACTCGTAGCATTCCATGATAAATTTCTGGTTATTTCTTGCATTTATCATGATCATATACTTCAGGATCGGAATCTCCGCGGTAAAAAAATGGTCTAAAAAATCTGACACCAGAAAAATCTGATTAACACAGTGGGGTTACACAAATACGCGCCGGACATACGCTCTTGCTTATGTCCGGAGGAGTAAATACATTAGAGGTTATGTGCTGCTCCGGATAATCTGCCAGCAAAACAGCAAAAATGACGTAAAAAATGACATCCGCACGCGAAGGAAATAAAATTAAGGATATGTAGAATTGCATGAAAACTTCGATTATTTTTAAAGTGCAAGTCTGTTACAGTTAGTTCTATTTATTTCACGTTTGATGCGTTTTCACTTTTTCGAGTCTAAAAAGCTGTAGAAATGAGTGGTTTCACTTAATTGTTAAATTTAACAACTTAAGTGGCAACAATGGATTCCGTTGCTACGGAAACTATAGCAATGTTAAAAATAGAACATGAAATGAGTTATTCATGTTTACTTTGCTAGAACTGCTATATTGGCGAAATTCACGCCGCCAGTCGATGGCCAATAGCTCAAACCATAAATTAAACTTGACACTAAAGGCAATACGCAATACTTTGTTTGGCGGAATTTAAAAAAAAAATATCTATGCATATGCTAGTGACATTGGCTCATCTCAATTGTGGAATGGAATTGATAATACGTACAGAGCTGCACTACATTTGAATATTTTTCGCTAACTTTGCTAAGAAATGTACTAAAGTAGGAATCAACATACAATTCCTTTCGTAAAACAAAAAATATATTAGACAGTATTAATTACGCCTTTCTAACAGCTTTTAGTAAAAGAAACTTCCCTAGCGCTGCTTTAACAAATAAGAATCAATTATTTATTACACAGTACTTCGATCGCCAAATGCCAACATACACCATTTTGCGAGATTTTTTTTGTTTTCAGAGAATCATTCGAAGCATTGATTTAACAGCAATCAAAATGGGAAATAGTTATCTATCATTTATATGGTTCCATCGCCAAAATTTGATGCAGGCATATTATTGATAAGTAGCAATTATTTAAATTATTATTAACTATAACGGGTTTTAATCACCGTTAACTACCATGTACAAAATGCGAGAATTTCAATTTTCTGAAATTTGGCGGAATTCCTCTAACTTAAATCAGTTTACTTAATTTCGTGAAAATTCCATAGATCGTTTAAAATCGCCTTAATAACTGCATTACTTCTATATGAAAAATCGAAGTATAGCGCCTTAAAACTTATACTTGTTATTAAAAATACTATTTCGTTACGCTCTCAGTAATTTGCGCCAAGCCCAAAAGAGTACAAATCGTTAGAACCTACTACTTTCTCAAAATCGCCAAATGAGCCATTTTTTTTTCGGCCAAACTAAAAAATATACATATTAGTCTCGGAAATCTCTCAATCCCTTATTCTTTTACACATAAAAAACATTGAATTCCAGCTCTGATTTAACATGAACGTAATATTTTAATTAAAAAATAACTTTGTAAATAATCTAAACAGAAAAAAATCATTATTCTTTATTTTTACTGCAGGAGTCTAAATAATTTAATAAAATAGCCAAACATGGCAACCTCGATGCTTATTTCTCACTTTTTTGACTACAGGGGTTACAATCATGGAATTGCGGAGAGCAAAAATTAGCGTTTTTGATGGGGTTTTTTATCAATATCTCCTAAACTAATTCGAATTTCGAAATTTAAATTATCGGAGGTTCTTTCTCGAAATTTTCCGAATTCGTGGATACCTCGTTCGAAACTCAACTCCCAGCCGTTTAGGAGGAGATGATGCTACACACACACACACACACACACACACAGACAGACGCGCACAGATTTTAATAGTATAGATAAACAATTTTAAGTTATAAACAATTGTTTTCTATCGTAATTTCTGTGCGACCGCTGAAACGCGCTGATCTGAAATTATATTTTCCCCTTTTAGAGCCACTGAAAAGTGGCTTGAGTCAGCCTATATTTCTATTCATAACACTATTGAAGGATATTCCACTCCCATTTTGTACTTCCCCCTCACGAGTGCATGGAAGACATTTTACTACTTCGAAATTTATTTAGTATACGGGGATCGTAATACAAATTTATCGAGTGTCCCGTTTTGAAAAATAACAAGAGGAATTTTATTTTCAGCGTCGTGTTTTTTCGCACCTTATTTTGAACATTTCTTTCAATGGACATTTCCCATTTATCTCTTATCCTACCATAGAATTACGTTGATCCTTGATTCGCTAATTCTCGAACGATTCCGGGAACCCCTTCCAAGACATAAAACTTTTACCACCATGACTCCAAGAAGATTAAAAAGTTCAGCACAAGAACTTAACAACGCGTTGGTACGATCCGCTTGAAAGAAAACAATCTGAGCTCCTTTCAAAATCTGAAAATCCACCCGTTCCCTCCATGTTCTATACCTAAAAAATCTTTTGAAATATTTTTCACCTTTGTAATTTCAAAAGTTGTAAAATTATAAAAATGTAAAATGTAAGATTTTTTGGCCGCTGAAGTCTGTGGGCCCTGGCCAGTTGCCCCGCTTGCCCTGCCGGTAATGTGGCACTGGGTACGTTACGGCAAGATGGTTTAGAGTCCCATAGCGATGTGGGGTCGGAAACGTTGTCTTCATGTACCTGTCAATAATGTTACGAATTTTTCGGTTTCTTCTATCTTCTGAAGGTTAAAAATAGTTTAAAAGTCGTATTCTACGAGTATAATTAAATTTTGCATTTTGCTGCATCTAAATCGGTTAACTGGAACGTGATATATGGAATTTTGACTTTCCCCATTGCTTCACATAGGTATTTCCAGAAATGTTAGTGCTAGAGCTTAACTAACTTAACTTTTGGGTTTCTCTATTGATTAATAGAGCATTTTCTAGAAATCTCGAGAAAATTTAAGTCAAAGATTCGCTAACTTCACTTTTGGGGACTTATTTTGGGCGCCAAATGTGGTGATATTTCGCCAACAGTCGCCAAACTATGCAGCATTTCGGAAATATGGCGCGATTCTACCAATGGGGCCTGTAATGTTTGTTTCCCTCCATTTGTATTACGCAATAGCCTAGTATTACTCATGTATATTTCCATGACATAATCAACACAAATCGCTTTATGAGGATGCTTCGAGAAATGGCTCTTTCTGGAAATTTCTCCTAACTTCTGTGAAACCTACCATTAGGAGGCAGCATAGACTGAACAGTTCAGTTGACTTCAAACGTTCGTTCAGTTCACTGCATTAGCCTGAGAACTGTGCTATTGTAAGCGATATTTTGCTTGTTTTAGGAAGCTTTTTTTTTAGTGCTGTATGTGAATTCTCCATTGCTGAGTCCTGAGGGATTGTTTATGATTTCCCTCGTAAGTTTCCACCCTGAATTTTTGCCTGTGGAAGGAAGTGCTTTATCTTGTGTGAGAAAGATAGCATCTGTGAAAGCTTCTATACTAAGCGGATTGTTAAAAGCAAGTGACTGGCCGGTAGTGCCTGTGAATTTTGTACAGCGGATTGTTTGACAAAGAATAATAAAATTTGTGTTCCAGCCTGACTAGTGGACATTTTACTAAAACTTTCTACATACAATGGACTTTAGAACGAAGAATCCAAGAGTTAAGCAGAGTTTTCTGTCGCAATAATCACTTTAAAAGAAGTAATGGTGAATCTTCTGACCACGGTTTTCTGAACTAATGCAAGAGATTGCACTTGTTTGGTCGGCTGGTTGTGTGTGATTAAGGCAACGCTACGCTAGGGCGATCTGCCTAAGGGGGGGTGCCTTGGTAGGAGGACTTTCTAAGGGGTTCTAACGTGTATTCACGTTACATGTGGAGAAAACCTACCTAAACTCCAGACCGTTAGATCGACAGCCGCGCGATGGGACCCGAACCCGGGACCTCCGCACTTCGGCCATCTACCATTTTCAGTGGCATAACCACTGTGCCATCGTGAGGCCATTTCACTTGATTAAAAATGGCTAAATCAATTTTTTTTTTCTTCATTCATCGATGAAATTGTCGGAGGCGGTCCCATTGTTAGCGAAACTCGATTGAGAAATTAGACGCACACTTCAAAATTCTTCCAAAGTGATACAGTTCAGTTACGTGGAGACGGCGTTTCTGACCCGTCATTGCTACGTGATTGTGAACCGTCTTGGTGTATCCTACTCTTTTCTACAAGTTTGCCCCTCTAATTGGGAAGCACCCTGTGTGAGTTTCGAAGCTACCGATGCGTACTTACGTTAGTTAGTACACAGGCAGGCCAATCGAAATCATAACCATACTGATCACTTCGTTGAAAATGTTGATAAATCTCTATAAATCCCCTTCCCCCCCCCCTTCCTTTTTTGTCGAGCTTAAAACTCTGTGATTCTTATCTACAGAAATTCATAACCATTCTTACAAATGAAGTGGGCGTAAACTTGAAAAGCAGGTTTTCCCCTACATACGCGAAACGAGGTACAAACGATTGGCACCGTTCATTTTTGAAAATTCGTTGGTGTGGGGGGGGGGGCTGGCGAAATGCTAGCCCCCCCCACACACACACAAAGATACGCTTATAGTTAAACTACCAGTGAGGTACAAACGAAAATTTTGTTGGTACAAACGATTGGCATTGTTCATTTTTGAAAATTCGTTGGTGGGTGGGCTAGGCATTTCGCCAGCCCCCCCCCCCCACACACACACAAGGAAACGCTTATTGTGAAGATACCAATGAGGTACAAACGAAAAGTTTGCTGGTACAAACGGGTACTAACGAGGTACAAACGATCTGAAACATTTTCATCGAAATCGGTTTGGAGGGGAGGGGGGGGGGTGGGCTGGCGAAATGCACCTGACTCGAACCGGAACTGAACTGATAACCGGAAAGAACCGTTATTTGGGTCGGAACGAAAACCGGAAACTAATATCGGTTTATTTCAGTTCGATATATCTTGAAATTCGATTCAATCATTTGCGTCATGCAAAGATCCAAGGTAGTCATTGGAAGCATGAAATGCGTGCATTAAAAATTCCACAGCAGTGGAGTTCCGACTTCAAGGCTAGAGTTGCGTTCCCAGACCTCTCCCTTAAGGGAAATTTTCCAACTTTTTTTTTTCAAATGGGGGTGTTTGTACGATTTTTTGAAGTAAACAAACACAATTATTTTAATCACTTATAAGCACTCCTCGCACTAAAGGGGTCTTGTACTCTATAAAAATGATGCAAGTTGAAAATAAGTTCTTTTATGTATAATCCTCTATATTTACAAATATAATTTATTTCCATGTAGGACATTTTACACATCAATACAATGACCTTCTCTGTTTACATTAACGTTTTCAAAAGTTTCCTAAGTGAATGACAAATAATAAATTTATTCACTCATTAAAAGCAACTATTTTGTATATGTGGTTCACTGCGCGCAGCCTAACATGCATAAAAATGATTTAACAAACTCAATATTTTTTCTATATACACTCGGATAATACATAATTAAAATTATTAAAATTAATTCTGATTCAAATATTACATACAGAAAAATAATAATTAATTATTTGACAATTATTTGACAAGATGAGAGCAAATTTTATGTACACAGTGCGTACCGTTTGCAAATAAATCCTGTCCGAACTATTTTCTCGGAAACATTAGTGAACGATCTCTGAACGTGCGCGTTAATGGATGTTTGGCGACCTTGTGCTGCCTGGGTGTTCCCCAGTCGCACCGAGGGGTACTGAGGTTTTGCATCCATCAAAATACATATTTTATGCTAAAAATTATCATCTTGACGAGTCCGCATGTTGCCTTGTGCAAAACTTGAGTACACGGCATGTATGTCATGGCCGTTTCAGACATTCCTCGAATTTTTCAGGCCGGATAGTACTTATCTTCCATGGAAAAATCGCCGTGCAGGTTTTGGGGAAGGCATGTTAAATTCTAAATGTGCGTTCGAATAAATTGTTTACTTTAGGGCGTAGCTGAAGGAGGGACAACAACCGATTACCTCGCACATTGCAAGCGACATATCCCCTCACTTTTCGGCAATATTTGCATTACACAGACTGAAAATTTACAGCAAAGTTTTCCATGAAGGGATAATTTTTATATTTCCAAAAAATTAATAAGAGTTTTCTTATCGCATTACTGATGAGTTTAGATAAATCTTGTCGTATATCGGGGGCGTTGCTCGCTGAGGAAATGGTAGCTTTTCCCCACGATTCTCATGGAAAATTCTTTATTACGTTAACTACTGAATTAAAATTTAAAAATAAAAAAGGGAGAATGATGAAGTGCACATAAATATTTACATTTCTAACTTAAAAATTCACAAAAAGATTCTAAAAAATTCCAAGGCCACTGAGGAGATTAAAATATATTAAGGTAATATTTTTATGTAACGTTACAGCTGCAGGTGATCCAATTTGTTCTTTAGTTGGTTTGTATCGATTTTATGTAATTTTTTAATTTTAATTCGTTGATTTGTTTTCCTCCTCCTCAAGTCAGCAGTTTATCCTACACTTAGGAGGAAGGGGGACACTAAAATTTTGATTGAACTTCCTGAAGCCGCGCCAACAAATTTAAAACACCGACAATATGATTAATAAATTACTAATTCTAATACATAATTTTCAGACAAATATACTGAGTTGGAAAAGACAAGCATGTAGAATTATTGAAAGTGTAATTTGTTTGAAATTAACCAATTAAGAAACCAGTTTTTAATTTTGTTTTACTTTCCATCGCCTATAATAGATAAATTGCACTTACATCTGCTTTATAAATAGAAAAAGTACTGAAGCAAAATTTACATTGCAACAAAAGATAAATAAATCCTCAAATAATAATGTTTTGGGACGTGGCCATGGTATATGAATTAACAAATAAATTGTTACATAAATGGCACTCAATTTCAGGAGTGATAATGGACTGATTATCTTATTTTGTAATTGATGGCGGTTTCGTGGGAGGAACAAGGAGGCTTTATTCCCACTCCCTCCGAAGAAAATATTGATAAGATTTTGCTTCATTGTACCCTTTTTAAAAACTTTTCGATACATGCTTGGTCTTTGGAACCGTGATGTAAGATTCGGATAAGATTTTTCTATATATTAACAGACCGCTACTAGCAATCGAACAACAAACCCCAAAGTATGAAACTCCATTGAAAGATTTAAAATAAAAGAATTAAGCTCCTGTCTGGGAGAACGCGGGCAAAACTCACATCAACAGCCTCGGGGGTAAACAGAAAGCCCGGCTCATAAAAATTTGAAGAGGCCATGCCAGATATCTAACAAAACAATCCACAAGGAACTCAATATGAAACCTTCGCAATTCACTAACTGTTCCTTTGCCTAACGGGGCCCTTTCGGGTAACTTCGGAAACTTTCGGTATTTTCGAGTAACTTCGGAAATTTTCGCGTAGCTTTCGGCGATATCTTGGAATCTAAATACTAGAAGTATGACGCTCTTGCCAAGGTGTTCCAGTAAACTCCAAGTTTAGGGCAGTCAGACAGGGCGGGTTTTCCTATGTTGATGAACATAATCAAGATTGGAGGAAGCCCAATCAGCTGAAAAAATCAGTATTGTTCAAGATATTTAAGAACTTAGAAAAATTACACATGACCCAGAAATGTCACTGAATTGCTATGTAACAATCGAACAACAAATTTAAAAGTACATTTAAAAAGAGCGCATACTTATTTAAAAAAAAACCTTTCTAGTACGCCTGTTGTTTTAAATCAATTGAGTTTAATTTTTTATTTATATCAATCAGCCGTTATGAAAGTAATTCACAATGCTTAAAGGTAACAGATAGCTTTACTCTAAATTTTCACTATGTCAATTCAAATTTTCTTTCTCTCTTTCTTTTTTCTTTTAATTAGCCCCGCCCAAAAAGAAATCTGTGTCCGTTAGGGTTTTTCATGACAACACAGCAAAATCATTAATTATCCGCATATTCCATTGGAAAATTATTCTTCAATCTTCCAGGGAGGCATGTTTGTGAGTATTTGTAATTCAAAATCAAAGGAAACATTATTTTTTTATCGTGGAAGGCGTGTCCTAATTCACTGTGTGTGGCATCGATGGCGTAGCCGTAAAGGAGAGGGCAGAATATTACCCACTTTTCAAACCAATGTTTTACATATAAATGTATTGTTCAGTTTAAATGGAAGCTTAAAGAAAAGGAAGAGAAGAAATATGTGGGGTGTCCCAAAACATTGGCCCTGGTTTTTATTTCTTATACATCGATCATAGACATTTATAATGGATTACAAAGTTCCAAGAAAAAATTAGAGTTTTATGGAATCGATTCATATTTTTCGCCCATTATATCCAATTTCAATAAATACAAAAATTAAATACTTATCCAGGCCCCGTACCAAATATTTTGTCACTGATCTGCGATCGTCTTATTGCGTGCTGGGTGGTAAGTACTGTGAAAGACTAGGGAATGCCTGAGTTCAATTTCCCACATGTCCTATTCAATAGCATATATACTAGAGATGAGACGGGCTCAGCCCGAGCCTAGGCCCGAACCGCGCTCGGGCCCTGTAATTCACGATTGCGTTCGGGCTCGGGCTCGCGAAAAATGTCTCCTTATTGAACATTCTCTTTGAAACAGTTGCAACAAAATAATTGGTGGGTAAAAAGCTAGCTTTTTCACATAATTTACTAAATGGTGTATTGTGCTATTTCTTTTGCGTATGTGTGTTAAAATACTGTTAATTCAAAATTTTGGCCTTATTATTTACTGGTCTATCTAAGTTAAATGTGTATATTTACATCGTATCAAAAAATATTTTTTAAACGTAATTTTGTTCCTATCAACTAAATTATTATGCAATAATATATTCTTATGCAATTCTATGCAAATTTCTTTAATTTATTATACAAAATCTCTTTTCTGGACGTGTTTTAAATATAACATTTTTTTAATGTCACTATACGAGATTTATAACTTGTATTTTTCTGTAGGTATCTAATATATCTAAGTGCAAAGGAATGTTTAACAGTAATGTGAGTACTCAACGGAATTTTTAATGAAAATTGAAGCATTATTGTTATTATTTGATAAACATGGATATAAAGAATTAGAAAGTGCATTAAGAGTTTGCAACTATATCTGTCTTTAATTTGCACAAACGGCAAAATGTATCGTATTGTATCAATGAAGTTACTGAATTTTATTTATCTTCAGCTGAAATTTCGGACTCGGGCTCCGACTTAAATAATATTGCTCGGGCTCGGGATTCAAAAAATGAGCCCGAACTCATCACGAGACGCTGGGCAGGGCGGATTAAAATGCTCTCTGGCGATTTGGCGTGCAGTAAAACTCCTTTGGTAAGAGTCGTTTCTTCTGCTGTTATACCAAAGATGTTATACACTGCACGCTGGGGTTGTCGCCCGCACCGCAAGTTGATCCGCGAAAAACAGTAGAGCTTCCACATTCTTTTTCTGTTGCAGTATATTTACATACAGCAATTCAATAATCCGTTTCTGTCACTGTTATGGAATAGAAGTAAGGTGTTAGAGGGGGAGGGTGGTGGGTTTTTAAAAAGTACATATTTATTTATGCAATAACAATAATGGAAAATTGGGAAATTCAACGTTTGAGCATGAAATTTTATCTCGCAGTTATTTACAGTTTTCTTGTTATCTTTTTATTTTTTCTTAATATTTTACTTCTTTCCCTTGTCTTGCCTTTGCCATTGGAAAAAAAAAAAAATAAAATAAAAAAGACAAAATGTCATTGACAATACAAGAAATTTCCAGATTTCACCGTTCATTTTTTTTTTTCCCTGTCTTTATACATAGACAATGTTTTGACTGGTGTTGATAAGTGATTTTTAAGCGATATTAAACTTTAAAATTGGAACACATTTTAAGAAAGGCTGATCTATGCAAACGAAATAGTTTTTCTGCTCTTTTCGATTTATAAATAGAGCGCTCAACGTTGCCTTACGCTGAGGCCTGTGGGGTGATTATGGATTGATGCAATTTATGGGATCTGCATCAGTTATGTTTCATCAATTTTTCATTTCAAATAATTGCATTGCTTCCGCACTTTAGCATTGAAAGACTAAAGTTAGGAAGCAACGCTGGACGCATAAGGGGACTAGTCAATTTAAACATCCTAACTATCCTAATTTAAACATTGTAAAGTAGAGAGCCTGCAGGTCATGACTTGTAAAGTTCATTTGCATGTAAACTACATCTTGAATACGAATTAGTTTTTTCTTTCATTGAATTAGTGTTTGCTTGATTAAAAGAATTTAGCATTTTATAAATATAGATTATATGTAAGTGAACTTTACACAAAGTTTAACATTTACTTTCTTACCGTTACAAAGACGAGCGGTTATTATTCTTTGTTGTTACACACATTATTGCTAGCCCATATTAATCTTTCAGTATCCTACAAGAATCAGTAATGCAATTTTCGTCCTCGCTTCAATCTGCATCCATGGGAACATATAGGTTTAAACCCGAAGAGTTTATCTGCATCTATAATCCATATCTATTAATTGCTAAAACCCCGGACTAAACATTTAATAAAGAAGGGTTTTCTCTAATCGTATGTAAATTTCATACAAAAGCCAAATGATGATTGCTTTTTAACTGTCCACTGTTTCTTTTTTATTTCCGTAACATATTACCTTCAAATCTAAAATTTTTTATTCATATTTAAATGCATGCATTTAAATATGAATAAAAATTTTAGATTTGTAATTTTAGACTGCAATTTTAAATGCATTAAAATATATATTTAGAACAATTAATCAACAAATAAAATAAAAAAATATTAGGAAAAGAACATGGAATTTCTAACTCTACTGTTTTTCGCGGATCAACTTGCGGTGCGGGCGGCAACCCCTAGCGTGCAGTGTATAACAGCGGGAGAAACGACTCTTGCCAAAGGAGTCTGACTGCACGCCAAATCGCCAGAGAGCACTTTAATCCACTAGCGTCTAGCCCCTGACGGCAACTATTGAGGCGGCGATGACGTTTCATGGTAGGAGAGGAGTGGTTAGTAACCTTAGTTAGGATAGGATGCGAGAGTGACGAGCAGATTTCAACCAATGAGAGTGCTTTTTACATTGAACATTATTTTACAATCAGAGTAACGATCTTATTTAAAATCCGAAACGAAAACAATATTAGTTTACTGCTTACTACGCCTTGTTACGATATCTGTTGCCTTTTTTTACTTTATTCTTCAAAATCAAAAGACAACAAATTATTAGGTACAGTATTCTTATTTATCAATTGCATCCTAAATTACCATTATTTTAATAAAAACATAATAAATAATTAATGAGCCATACATTGTTAATTCATATAATTAATTTGTATGGCTTAATCCAATTAATTAGCTTATTGCATATATGTATTAAGTTTTACTCGTGTATTAAATAATTAATTGAATTGAACAACTATAAATTAAACAAAATAGTTAATTAATTAATATTCATTATTCCATTTATTTTGAAAAATGTTTTTGTTTATTATCTCAGTTGCATTCTACACTGTTTCTTTAATAAAAGAACAAAAATAAATCATAAATAATAAACAAATATTTTTTAAAATAACGTAATTAACTAATACAAATTAATCTAATTATTTAGCATTGTTTTTATATAATGACCAAATTTTATTTAATTAATTTAAAATTTTTATTACAGTAATTCATTTGAATGCTCTGTTAATAATAATATTTAAACGTTAATAGCGGTTAATTTTTTTGAATATTTTATTTTTAAATTTATTTATCATCACATTGAATACCAGTATGACAAACAATATCAGATTTTGTTCCATTTAAGTGTTGATGCGTCCGCGCTTGCTCGTCACGTCAGGTTTCGCCGAAAATGAATAAGTTCCTTAATGTGTTAATGCGCATGCGCGCCCTCAGAGCTCTCAGCTTGAAGATCTTATACCACTCCTACCATGAAACGACGTCATCGCCCGCCGCAGTAGTTGCCGTCAGGGGCTAGACGCTAGTCTTTAATCCGGCCTGCCCAGCTTCTCGTGAACTCATCTCTAATATATACCGCGCTGGTCTCTACTGCTACTCTACTTTGTAATGCTCGCGGAGAACTGCCTTTAGCATTCAACCGCGTTTTTAAGACGTTGAATACCCGAACTATTTCGTCAAACGAAAAGGTATATATTATATATTTGAAAGAACAAGTGTTAATTTCTGGTGAGTCTTCTAAACATGCCTCCTTTTTGTTGCACAATACTCTGCTTATTCCTGGGCTCGTCGGTGTAAAGTCCAGCTGGTGTAGAAAGTTCTGGAAAAGAGTACACTTCTAAGGATAGAACACAACTTATTGCTTGAAATATGTAGCGTGTACCAAAAACATTGACCCCGGTCTTTATTT
The DNA here is from genome assembly GCA_038373885.1 of Cheiracanthium punctorium. NCBI lineage: Eukaryota > Metazoa > Arthropoda > Arachnida > Araneae > Cheiracanthiidae > Cheiracanthium > Cheiracanthium punctorium. The sequence continues at coordinate 21,079 of JAWZYV010001550.1, forward strand.
CTTATATATTCATATAAGACATTTATAATGGACTACAAAGTTCCAAGAATAAATTAAGTACAACAAAAAAATTAAGCTGAACGGTTTTATTGAAAATAAAGATTATAATGATGTAGATAATGCACTAAAAGCTAAAAGAGAAATCGATAAATCCTAGGTACCAGTCATCATACCACTCCCCTCATCAATCTAGTTCTACGGCATTGATCAGACAAATAAAAAATTAAATCGTTGGTCGTACCTGAGTAAATAGGTAAATGGCATTTATAATGATATAACGGTTGTCTTCATAGACCCATTTCTCAAAATTGTATTTCCTTTGGAAATGTCACCGCCCTCCGTTTAGTGCTGTCATGCCCGTCTTCCCTCGAAGGCATACCTCATAATCACATAGCGGTTATACTGTGAAAATTTGCTCCTATGAAATATAATAGTAGTTAAAAGTATGCATTTTTGTTGTATTTATGTGCATTTTATCGCGCGAATTATATTTTTGAAATGGAAGAATGCATATCATTATAAATGGATCCATTTCTCAAAATTTTACTTCCTTTGGAAATGTTACCGCCCTCCATTTAGTGCTGTCATTCCCGTCTTCACTCGAGGACATACCTCATAATCACATAGCGGTTATACTGTGAAAATTTGCTCCTATGAAATCAAATAGTATTTAAAATTGTGCATTTTTGTTATATTTATGTGCATTTTATCACGCGTATTATATTTTTGAGATGGCAGAATGCATATCATTATAAATGGATCCATTTCTCAAAAATTTACCTGCTCTGGAAATGTTACCGCCCTCCGTGTAGTGCTGTCATTCCCGTCTTCCCTCGAGGGCGTGCCCCATAATCACATAGCCTTTATACTGTGAAAATTTGCTGCAATGAAATAAAATAGTCGTGCAAATTGTGCATTTTTGTTGTATTTATGTGCATTATGTCGCGTGTATTATATTTTTGAAATGGCAGAATGCATATCATTATAAAAGAATCCATTTCTCGAAATTTTACTTCCTTTGGAAATGTTACCGCCCTCCGTTTAGTGCCGTCATTCCCGTCTTCCTTCGAGGGCGTGCCCCATAATCACATAGCCATTATTCTGTGAACATTTGCTCCAATCAAATGAAATAGAAGTTAAAATTGTAAATTTTTATTGTACTTATGTGCATTATATCGTGCGTATTATAGTTTTATAATGGCAGAATGCATATCATTTTCGTTCCTTTCAATAAATAAACCCATTGATTAAAATACTATTTACTTCTGAAATGTTACCGCCGTCCGTTTAGTATTGTCGTGCCAGTCTTCCCTCGAGGGCGTACCCCATAATGTCATAGCCTTTATACCGTGAAAATTTGCTACAGTGAATTAAATAGTAGTTAAAGTTATGCACTTTTGTTGTATTTATGTGCATTATATCGGCGTATTCAATTTTTGTAATGGTAGAATGCATATTATTTGCCGTTCCTTTCAGTAAATGGATCCATTTCTCAAAATAATATTTCGTATGGAAACGTTCCCTCCCCCCGTTTAGTGTTATGATGCAACTCTTAATTCGAGGGCGCGTACCTCATAATGGTATAGCTTTGTGGATCAAAAATGTTATTTCAACACCCCGTTTATTAATCAAAAAAGACGTCATGGTTATTAGCTTTAACTGATGAACTCTCTGACTAAGGCATTTATATTCTAGAATTTGGTTGAGCGATTTTTTAAAAGAATTAATTAAAGCTCTCAGATCTGATTGAATAATGCCTTTTTGTCTACTTTAGTTTCATTTTTCAGTAGAGGTTTAATTTGGGATTTAAAAAAAATCTCAATCGTTAAGTTTTCGAATTTTTTTTAATATGGCATAAATTAGGACATTCATTCGCTGCACGATAGTATAGGTAATTTTTGGGTCCTCAATTGTGCAAGATAAGTCTGAAAGGGTTAAATTTTTTATAACGAATCATGATAGGGAATTTCGCAAACGCTGCAGTAAGTGTTTTGAAGTGATTAGTATGAAACCAATACTATTCGCAGCAGTTCCTTCGGTACTGAAATTGGGACCACCCACATTAATTGCGTAGCTCTGCGGTTTTTCAATTAAATGGCGTTGAAAACTTTCAACTAATGTGTGTGAAAAAACCAGTCTCTTTAGATTATATAATAGCTGATAATCAGGGCAATTCTAACTAAATCTTTTTTTTTTTTTCCGGGGAAGACGAAATTTTCTTAAAGCTGCGGAATATTTGCTTTAATCAACTTACTCAAAAATTTTAGCAGTTGTCTTGTGCCATTAGTGAAGTCTGCAAGGAAAAGAATCGGTATCAGAATTTTTATTTTAAAATTTTGCAACTGAGTTTGTAATTTTGCCAAGCATACTAGTTTAATAATGGAGGCAAAGAAGAAAGATATACAAATATTCCCAATTAGGTGCATACGTATTTTATCACAATTAGTTTACCAAAATTAGAAAATTCTCTACTACAGTTAAATCTCGATACAACGATGCTTAGGGACTCAATAGAATTATCGTTGTATAGAGGGACGTATCGTTATACGGAGGAGAGATTATATTGTATAGAAATCCCGCAGAACCGAAAAATTTTACCGTTATAGAGAGATTTATCGTTGAATCGAATATCGTTATGGCGATGCTTTATTGTATCACTTTAAAAAAAGAAATGGATTCGCCACAATGGGCGGGCACTTGCTCATCAAGCATTTTGCCGCTACTAAGGCCCGAATGACTGGCAATTGCATTATGGGAGCACCCAGTGAGGGGGGGGGGAACTTTACTGCCTAGGAAGGGACGTACAAGGTGACATTCACGCCCAAGCCGGGATTTGAACCCGGACCCAAGGCGCGATAGAATGGTTCTTAAGCCACTAAAATTACCTGGGCAGCTGAAAAAAGAAATGTTTAACTCTCCGTCCTGTTTGAGAACCTTTTTACTGCACGGTTAACAGGTACAGACGTTCAACTACACGCTGTGGAGGAAGAAAAAGCTTCTAGCCTGGTAACTCCAAAAAACCCCTCACAGAGTTCAGTTCAATCATATTCCCTATTAAGTTAGAATTTTGAGGAATCTATCAGAAATAAAACATTATTTTTTTTAAAAATCCTTCTCCCCACAGCAAGTGACCTGTCGAAAATTTAAAAAAAAATAAAATTTATTTTGCAAGTAGGCGTTATAATTTTCTTAGGAGGGCGGATGCTTAAAATTAAATTAAATTCCAAATGCCGGAAATAAGAAGGTGTACAAGCGAAAGGGTTAATCCTTGAAAAAATATATTGTTAAAATGCAGTTACAAATGAATTTCGACCAGATCCCTAAGCTTTTCAGATTTTTCGCCTTTTTTCTTTAGGTCACGCCCCCAAAATTAGCAATGAATTCTTTTCCTTCTGCTTGTATAAAAAAAAAACTATTATTTAAATAAATGAAAAAAATTACTGAGCACTGTAAAACTGCAAATAGGAAAATTTTTCATTGCGTTTTATTTAAGCACAATAGAAAATGAGTTTCTCTAAAAGATTGAGTCATTACTCTAGGGATTTATTGAGAAAAATGGGGCCACCTATATTTCTTCTATGTTTATATAAATTTTTTCTTTCCTTTTTTGTCGAGCTTAAAACTCTGTCTTTCTCTTCCACAGAAATTAATAACCATTCTCACAATTGAAGTGGGCGTAAACTGGGGAAGTAGGTTTCCGCCTACATACGCACTTCTTGCTCACTTAATTAGATTTTATGCTGATTTTATTATTTTAATAAAATTCAATATTGTTTGGAACGATGACAATGAATTATCTAATTTTTTAATTGGACCTTTTGTTTACCGTTTGCGGAGCTTCAAAGTATGTGTTCAGGACGGGATTTAGGTCCTGCATCCATGACATAGGACAAATTAAAATCATGCACTCCCTCATGTTACTTTGATGTTTACATGTCCATGCGTACTATTAATGCGTTGACAGTTTTTTTTAAATGTATTCTAGAGAAAAACATTAAATAAAATACCAAGGGCAATAAGTTGCAAAATTTTTTGCATGTTCTTTAATGTTTATATAAAGTAAATTTTTCAACATAAAATTCAAGTTCATGTGATTGGGGGAGGCATCCACAGTCACTCGCCCAGCCAAATGGCTTATAAAGTTGGGTGTGACCAGTCTCGAGGAAATGAATGTAATCGTGGATAAATACTCTTTACAAAAAATTAAGGGGAGGGCGAAAATGTTTTGCATCAGCTCAATACCGCCCGTGATTTAAAAAGAAAGAAAAGAAAATGCCACTCTAGGGACAAATTAGTAACGCGGCCCTGTTTGTCTTTCCTACTTATCGAAGTATTGAAATTCATAAACTTTTGTTACAATAGACGTGCTCGTAAACATCGGGAAGAGGTTTCCACCTACATGCCCAAATACTGTTCATGTTTCACATTTTATTACTCCAGCAGAATTCATCGCTACTTTAAAAAATGATGATGGGTTATTTAAATTATTATTATTATTATTATTATTATTATTATTATTATTATTTTTTTTTACGTTTTGTGGAGCTTAAAACTGTATTTCTTGACCACAGAAATTCATACCTTTTTCTTACAATGTATGTGGGCGCAATCATAAGGAAGAGGTTTTCGGCTACATGAGTTATCGCTTGGTGTCAAGTTCTTCAGGATTCGGATTTTTTTATTTCAGGAGAATTCAACATTACTTTCAAAAGGTCACGATGTATTATTTAAATTTTTGTTGTATTTATGTGCATTATATCGCTTGTATTATATTTGTGAAATGGCAGAATGCATATCATTATAAATGGATCCATTTCTCAAAATTTTACATCCTTTGGAAATGTTACCGCCCTCCGTTTAATGCACTCATTCCCGTCTGTCCTCGAGGGCGTACCCCATATTCACATAGCCTTTATACTGTGAAAATTTGCTCCCATGAAATAAAATAGTAGTTAAAATTGTGCCTTTTTGTTTTATTTATGTGCATTATATCGTGCGTATTATACTTTTGTAATGGCAGAATTCATATCATTTTCGTTCCTTTCAATAAATAAACCCATTTCTTAAAATAGTATTTACTTCTGAAATGCTACCGCTCTCCGTTTAGTGTTGTCGTGCCCGTCTTCCCTGGAGGGCGTGCCCTATAATGACATAGCCTTTATACCGTGAAAATTTGCTACAGTGAAATAAAATAGTAGTTAAAGTTATGCAATTTTGTTGTATTTATGTGCATTATATCGGCGTATTCAATTTTTGTAATGGTAGAATGCATATTATTTGCCATTCCTTTCAGTAAATGGGTCCATTTCTCAAAATAATATTTCGTATGGAAACGTTCTCTCACTGCGTGTTATGATGCAAGTCTTAATTCGAGGGTGCGCACGTCATAATCGTATAGCTTTGTGGATCAAAAATGTTGTTACAACACCCAGTCTATTAATCAAAGAGATGTCATGGTTATTAGCTATGACTGATAAACTCTCTGACTAAGGCATTTATACTCTAAAATTTGGTTGAGCGGTTTTTTAAAAGAATTAATGAACGCTCTCAGATCTGCCTTTTTCGTCTAATTTATTTTTCTTTTTATATAGAGGTTAAATTTGTGATTAAAAAATGAGATAAAAATCTGAAACGTTAAGTTTTCGATTTTTGGAGATTCATTCGCTCTACGATAGTATAAGTAATTTTTGGGTTCTGAATTGTGCATGCTAAGACTGAAAGGGTTAAGATTTTTAGCACGAATCATGATAGGGAATTTCGCAATCGCTTCCGTGTGCTTTTTGAAGTGATTAGTATTAAACCAATACAATTCGCCGCAGTTTCTTCGGTACTGAAATTGGGTACCGCCCACCTTAATAGCGTAGTTCTACGGTTTTCCAATAAAACGACGTTGAAAACTTTCAATTAATACGTATTAAAAAAAAAATAGTTTATTTAGATAAGATATTAGCTGATAATCAGGGCAATTCTAGCTAAAACTTTTTACTTTTTTTTTCTCTTTTTTTTTTTTTTTTTTTCGGAGAAGGCGAGATTTTATTAAAGCTGCGGACTATTTGTTTTAATCAACGTATATAACAATTTTACCAGTTGGGTTGTAGCATTAGTCAAGTCGGCAAGGAATGGAATCGGTATCAGAATTTTTATTTTAAATTTTTCCAAGCATACTAGTTTTATAATGGAGGCACATAAGAAAGATATAGAAATATTCCCAATTAGTTTCATAATTATTTTATCACAATTACTTTACCAACATTACAAAATTCTCTTGTACAGTTAAATGTCGATACAACGATGCTTAGGGACTCAGTAAACTTATCATTGTTTAGAGGGGTGTATCGTTATGTGGAGGTGAGATTATATTGTACAGAAATCCCGCGGAACCGAAAAATTTTACCGCTATAGAGTAATTTATCGTTGTATCGAATATCGTTATGGCGATGTTTTACTGTATCACTTTTTTTGAAGAAAAGAAATGGATTCGCCACAATGGGCGGGCACTTGCTCATCAAGCATTTTGCCGCTACTAAGGCCCGAATAACTGGCAATTCCATTATGGGAGCACCCAGTGAGGGGGGGGGAATTTACCGCCTAGGAAGGGACGTACAAGGTGACATTCACGCCCAAGCCGGGATTTGAACCCGGACCCAAAGAGCGATAGAATGGTTCTTAAGCCACTACAATTACATGGGCAGCTGAAAAAAGAAATGTTTAACTCCCCATCCTGTTTGAGAACCTTTCTACTGCACGGTTAACAGGTACAGACATTCAACTACACGCTGTGGATGAAGAAAAAGCTTCTAGCCTGGTAACTCCAAAAACCCCTCACAGAGTTCAGTTCAATCATATTCCCTATTAAGTTAGAATTTTGAGGAATCTATCCGAAATAAAACATTATTTTTTTAAAAAATCCTTCTCCCCACAGCAAGTGACCTGTCGAAAATTTAAAAAAAATAAAATTTATTTTGCTAGTAGGCGTTATAATTTTCTTAGGAGGGCGGATACTTAAAATTAAATTAAATTCCAAATGCCGGAAATAAGATGCAATCCACTCGAAAGGGTTAATCGTTGAAAAAAGATATTGTTAAAATGCACGTACAAATGAATTTCGCCCAGATCCCTAAGCTTTTCAGATTTTTCGCCTTTTTTTTAGGTCACGCCCCCAAATTTGCAATGCTTTCTTTTCTTTCTGCTTGTATATCAAAATTTATTATTTAAATAAATAAAAAAAATTACTGAGCACTGTAAAATTGCAAAAAGGAAAATTTTTCGTTACGTTTTTTTAAGCACAATAGAAAGAGTTTCTTTAAAAAATTGAGTCATTACTCTAAGGATTTATTGAGAAAAATGAGCCACCTATATTTCTTCTATGTTTATTGAAATTTTTTCTTTGCCTTTTTATCGAACTCAAAACTCTGTTTTTCTTATGTACAGAAATTGGCAACCAGTATTACAATTGATGTTGGCGTAAACTTGAGAAGCAGGTTTCCGCCTACCTACGCAATTATTGCTCACTTAATTAGATTTTATGCTGATTTCATTATTTTAATAAAATTCATTATTGTTTGGACGGGGTTCATTCAGGACGGGATTTAGGTCCAGCATCCATGACATAGGACAAATTAAAATCATGCACTCCCTCATGTTACTTTGATGTTTACATGTTCATGCGTACTATTAATGCGTTGACAGTTTTAAAAAAATGTATTCTAGGGAAAAACTTTAAATAAGTAGCAAGTTCTTTAATGCTTATATAAAGTACATTTTTCAACATAAAATTCAAGTTTATGTGATTGGGGGAGGCATCCACAGTTACTCGCCCAGCCAAATGGCTTATAAAGTTGGGTGTGACCAGTCTCGAGGAAATGAATGTAATCGTGAATAAATACTTTTTACAAAAAATTAAGGGGAGGGGCGAAAATGGTTTGCATCAGCTCAATACCGCCCGTGATTTAAAAAGAAAGAAAAGAAAAAGAGAAGAAAATGCCACTCTAGGACAAATTAGTAACGCGGCCCTGTCTGTCTTTCCTACTTATCGAAATTCATAACCTTTTGTTACAATAGACGTGCTCGTAAACATGGGGAAGAGGTTTCCACCTACATGGCCAAATACTGTTCATGTTTCAGATTTTATTACTCCAGCACAATTCATCGCTCCTTTAAAAAATCATGATGGGCTATTTAAATTATTAATTTTTTTTAAAAAACATTTTGTGGAGCTTAAAACTGTGTTTCTTGACCACCGAAAGTCATACCTTTTTCTTACAATGGATGTGGGCGTAATCATAAGAAAGAGGTTTTCGGCTACATGAGTTATCGCTTGGTGTCAAGTTCTTCAGGATTCGGATTTTATTATTTCAGGAGAATTACACATTACTTTCAAAAGGTCACTATGTATTATTTAAATTTTTTGTGTACTGTTTGTGAAGCTTAAAAAAAGTGTTCCTTACCCACATTTAAAGATGCTCCTTCTTGCAATTAATGTGGGCGTAAACACCTGGAGAGAGTTCCCGCCTACAAAGTGCATCCGCTTGCTCTTTTAGAACAGTTCCATTTAAAAACACTGCGCTTAAAAAAAAAAAAAAAAAAAAAAAAAAAAAAATTCATGTCCTGACACCATTCCAGCTGATGCTTATTAATGACCTCCTGAATCCGAACATGACTTCCATTTTGCACCATCACTTACCATTTACGAGGGATACACCCATTTTTTTTTATCACTTTTCAGGAACTTTTCATGATGTATTTTATTAGTAGAGGGAGAAGATATTTTAGAGATGCTGGATCTTGCAATTAATGTGGGCGTAAACACCAGGAGAAAATTCCCGCCTACAAAGTGCATCCGCTTGCTATCCCTCCTCCACCCATAAATTCAGAACTATTATCTAATAAATTGTAATAGAGAGTAAAATCTAATAAATAGCATTATAGATGTAATTTATATAATAAAATACTTTATCTGTTAGTAGCTTTCCTCTTATATCCTGAAGAAATTTCTCATGACACTGACAATAAGCATTCTGACAACATGTTCGCATTGCACTTCGCTAAAAGTCTGCTCGATTAGCCAGGTGCCGCAGCGCATAATCACTGGCTTTGGGGGGGGGGGTTTAGGAGCTCGTACATGTTTATCTCTTCAGTTATGCGGAACAGCGGTGAATCGTTTTTCGGCTGCAGCTTTTGTTTCACATAGTTTGCGAAATAAAATTTCTCCATCTGTAGGAAACACATTTTCTGCGAACTCCGAAATAAACTTCCGCAAATGGCAATATTTAGATGGCTTGATTTTAGGCATTTCATTAAACGCTATCGATTCTATCACTATACAAAGTAAAATTCTCATCACCTATACTTTTTACCTGCAGACTGACTCAGAAGGTTTAGGAACAAATTTCCCTTCTTTTGACCTCAAAATCACAGTTTTCCCCTGTCGAAGAAAAATCTACTGAATGACTACAGCGACGTCTAGATTTAACATAAGAAATAAAGTCAATTATGGAGTTGAATATTCTTTTTATAAATCGTTTTAGAACATTTGCAATATTATTTTAGCTTCACTATGTTTAAATAATTAATAATTATTCATATAAGTTTTTTGTTTTAATGGGAAATGTTTGCAGGATATATTGAAATTTACTAAATAAAATGAAAAACTATTAGAAAAATCTTACATGACCCCAAATTAATAAAAGTATCATAAAATACAAAATAATGTCCCAAAATTTATAAAAATGCCCTAATACACAAAAAAGCTAAAAAGAAGAAAATATGAAAAAAAAATGCAAATGTTATTAAAAACCTGGGCTTCATTGATAATTAATAAATTCACCTAAATAATTATTGATTAAATCGAACAAAATCCAACACGCGGAGAAAATCGTGTGTCGCTGATGTGTACCGTACGCATATACGAGCGATGTCACGTTGCCGCCTGTGTGTGCACTCCCTCTCTCCATTTAAATTGTAAATGTGCACACAAATCTAGCGAGAAATTTGAAATGTAATTAAAATAAAAAACAAAAAATTTCCAATACTAACCCAATGAAAATTGCATAAAAATGTGTACCAACGTACAAAAATATGTGAATTTTGAAAATATAAATAAATGTGCAATATCCTTAAAAAAACATTTAAAATTTTTTCTACGAAGTATTTCAAATGTATAAAAATATGCATAAATGTTCATAAATGTTTATTTTTTAAAAATATAAACACAGTAATGTGTGAAAACGTGTTTATTTGCATTAGTATAGAAAGCTTGACAAGAAGTTTTTACTTCTGACGTGTTTGTGACGCTACAACTGACTATTTTTTATTTATTTACTTTTTTGCGTATATTAAAGGGCGCCAAAGTAAAAACAATTTCTCTATATTAATAAAAAACTCTTGCCCCTGTCTCTCTATAAAGAAGCGACTTTTTTTTTTAAAAAAGTTAACATTTGATAAGTAAATGTTGAAAAGAAGATAACACTTACACTTTCTTTCGATACAGGGGAAAGCGCATGGGGCAAAAGTAAAAAAATAGGGCAAATCTGTACTGAAGACTGAAGTAAGGAAGAACGGATCCCAAAAAAAGGAGTCAGTATAGCTTTAAAAAACATTTAAAATAGCACGAAATTTATATCAACATTTAGAGTATCAGCATCAAAGCACCAGAAATTAATATGAGTACTTTTAAAGATATAAAAAAGATTTTATATGAGAGGAAAAAGGCGTACACACAGCAGACTGAATTAAAAACCGCCGGAGAACGCTGTAGGCAGTTCTCCGCGAACGTTTTAAAATAGAGTAGCAGAATTGACCATCACGAATTGTCGATCACACCTAGAGATACGTATTTTCGATTGGGAATTTTTACCGTGCGGGGTTGGGTAAACAAATAAATTTTTTTATTTATTGAAATTTAATTTAATCGGCTGAAAATCTGGATCGATTCCATAGAACACTCTATTTTTTCTTCGAGCTTTGTAATCCAATATAAATGTCTATGATGAATATATACCGGGAGATCAATAAAAACCGGGGTCAGTGTTTTTGTGACATGCTATATTTTTTTTTCTTCCTTTTTTTTTGGGTTTTCCGTTTAAACTGAACAGTACATCTATATGTAAAATATTGGTTTGAAAAGTGGGGAACATTCTGCCATCTCTACGGCTACGTACCCGATGCCACACACAGTGAATTGGGACACGCCCTCCACGAGAAAACAAAGTTTCATTTGATTTTGAATAAAAAATACTCACAAACATGCCTCCCTGGAAAATTGAAGAACAATTTTCCAATGGAATATGCGGATAATTTTTGATATTGCTGTGTTGTCAAGATGTTGCATATCTTGACGGACACAGAGTTCTTTTTGGGAGGAGCTAATTAACAGAAGGAAAGAAAAAAAAAATCTGAATTGACACAATGAAAATTTACAATAAAGCGATCTCTTTCCTTTAAGCATTGTGCATGATTTTTATAGCGGCTGATAAATTAAAATTAAACTCATTTCATTTAAAACAGCAGATATATAGTAACGGTTTTTTTTCTTTTCTTCTCCTTTTCTACAGGACCATACATTCTTAAACATCAGGAAGAGGTTTTGGCCTCTTCCTGAGGAGTATATGAGTTATCGCTTGCTGTCAAATTCTTAGGGATGCGGATTTTAGTATTTCAGAAGAATTCAACATTACTTTCAAAAGGTCACGTTGTATTATTTAAATTTTTTGTGTACTGTTTGTGAAGCTTAAAAAAATGTGTTTCTTACCCAAATTTAGAGATACTCAATCTTGCAATTATTGTGGGCGTAAACACCAGGAGAAAGTTCCCGCCTACAAAGTGCATCCGCTTGATCTCTTAGAACAGTTCCGTTTAAAAACACTGAGCTTAAAAAAAAAAAAAAAATCATGCCCTGACAGCAATCTAACTGATTCTTATTAATGACCTCCTGAATCTGAATATGACTTCCATTTTGCCCCATCACTTACCATTTACGAGGGATACCACCCATTCTTTTATCACTTTTCAGTAACTTTTCATGATGTATTTTATTAGTAGAGGGAGAAGATATTTTAGAGATGCTCAATCTTGCAATTAATGTGGGCGTAAACACCAGGAGAAAGTTCCCGCCTACAAAGTGCATCCGCTTGCTATCCCTGCTCCACCCATAAATTTAGAACTATAATCTAATAAATTGTAATAGAGAGTAAAATCTAATAAATAGCATTATAGATGTAATTTATATAATAAAATACTTTATCTGTTAGTAGCTTTCCTCTTATATCCTGAAGAAATTTCTCGTACCACTGACGAAGAGCATTCTGACAACATGTTCGCATTGCAGTTCCCTAAAAATCTCCTCATTTAGCCAGGTACCCCAGCGCGTAATCACTGGCAATGGGGGGGGGGAGCAAGACCTTGAGCTGTAGACTTAAAACATTCTTTCCAAAGATTGAAAAGTTAAAAGGCAGGTTGTCTAGATTTAAGAGTCTGTGTATGTCCTTTTACCGGTGCTGATGAATGTACCTATTTTTTCGATCGAAACACGTGTACACTTTGGTAAGTAGAGGAGACGGGAGTGGGGTATTATGGAATACCATTTGCATTTCTAACTCTCCCTTTACAGGTTTTTGAATAAAATCTCCAAAATCATCATGAATACATACTATAACTAATGGTATTGTTCCTATAGAAAAAAATATTTTTTAAAATAAGGTACGAATGGATTATAATATGGAATAGGTTGTTTAAACCGTTGAAAAACTAACTATACTTCATAAAAGTTATTTTTAACTATAAAACCACATTTTTGAGACCATGCTCAAGTCATTTCGTCTTCGAGTCTATTTAGATAAATGACAGTTATAATCTTCTTTCTTTTCTACGGTACAGTCACGGTAAGCTCAGAGAGAAAATCTGAAGCATTGAATCCAAATTTCACTTCATTGATTATACTAATACCATAGTATTCCATAATACCCGACACGCCATCTAAGGAAATGAACCTTTAAACGGATGGGCAAAACACTGCCAGTTAAATATCAACCACAGTACAACAAACTACCATTCTTTTAGTGTACATTATGCGCAACATCCGTGTTCAAGTCACTTGTACACTAGTACGTTAAAATGCTAGAAAACTCATCTGCAAAAACTGTTGGAAATCGCAAAACTCACCTTGTTCTTTAAAGAATGGTACGAAAACAACAAGCGGTCCACTCTCACTGCATTGTGGAATCTTTCGGGGCAAGGACACGGGAATCTTTCTTGAGCAGTTCGCGTCAGTCCCACGTGACAACAGCACCTAACAGTCCATACAGCACGCATAAGTTATCTGAACGTCTATTAACGTTCAGAGAAAGTTGTCTGAACATTTAAAGACGTTCAGAGAATCTGTGTGTGCTGTATGGGAGAGCAGAAACCTCGGTATTCCATATTTCCCGACAATTCCATAATACCCTCCTTTCCATTTACGTGCGTTATTTTACAAACTTTTAACTGTGTGTTCCCTTTTAAAAACCAGTTCCACTTGAGCGTTTTTTGTTAAGGTTGAAAAGTGTTTGAGTTCGGTTTGTCTGTCTGTCCGTTTAAACCGACCGTCCGTGCAAACCAGGCATGTGGTAACGTACTAACCCAGTGGTTCCGTTCGGGTCTATATGACCCCCCCACCCCAAGAAAAAAAAATATTTTATGAACGTATAAATTTTAGCGATATTACTTTCACGAAACTTCTTCCCATTGTTGGTAAATAAATAGTAAAAAATATGTATTTCTAGAAGGATTTATGTTTATTGATTGGCAGCTTATTATGCATATTGTTGCAGAAATACTCTGGGTCATTCCATGGTGACTGACGTTACAATTTGACTACATTTGTAACCTTTGAAATTCACCAGTGGCTTGAAATATATGTTAATCAGGAATAGAGCAGCTTTCTATTAGTGAAAAAGTTTGAGAATCGGTTCTGTAGTTACAGAGATAACCAGAGAGCGTAATGTATTAGAATTATTTTGAGTGTTCCTGTAAAGGAGCTGTTTGCGCTACATGCATGAATTTTAGCCTATAATACTTAAGAATAGCTTACTATTAGTGAAAAAAGTTTTGGAATCGGTTCAGTACTTACAGATATACACATAGAGCGTAATGTAATTCTTATGAGTATCCCTGTAAAAGAACTATTTGTGATATATGCATAAAAGTTAGCCTATAACACTCAGGGTCCCCCCAGTGTCCAAGAAGTTCTGCTCTCAAAAGTGCAAGGGGGGAGGTGCCAGGTTCAAACCCCGGTCGCGTCTGGCCTGTCGACCTAGCCGCTCCCAGTTTTCCGTGGTTTTCTAAATAACCTCGCGTAAATACGGGCTAGGATCCCTTAGAAAGTCCCCCACAGAGGAATTTCCCATATAGGCCTAGGACCCTAGTGCAGTCAATCGGTCTTAATCCAAAAACAAACAATGATACTCAGGAATAATGTAACTTTCAATCAGTGAAAAAAGTTTTAGAATCGGTTTAGTAGCTACAAAATTTCCACAGAGCGCAATGCATTAAAATTATTCTGAGTGTCTTTGTAAAAGAATTATTTATGCCAGGGATGAGCAAACTTTTTCGGTTGCGGGCCAAAAATCGAAAAAAAAAGTTTGGCGGGCCAAGATAATTTTTTCTAAAATTTTAAAAACAATATACAAGTATTAAAATTTAAATATGTTAATGAGATGAATGAAATATCGATTTCATTTTTAAAAGTTTCTTACCTGGAGGTTCGAAGTGAGATGTACTCATTCTAAGGAACGAGGCTAAATGCTCATCTGTCAGTCTACTGCTGAAAGAATTCTTACTAAGGTTCACAGTTGGAAACACTTGTTCGCATATTAGTCCAGTCATTTGCTTAAAAAAAAAGGGGTTACCTGGAAAGTTTTCCGGGAGTTTTGAAAATGGGCAATTTTATAGATTTCGATGTGCTCTTTCCGAATTTCAACTTTGCCCCCTCGTATCGGTGCCGCCACATTCGAAAAATGGCGCCTAAAATCAGTTTTTTGACAATATCTCCTTTCCGACTCGTTTCACGAAAAAAACAACTGCAAAAAAAGAAACTACGGAAAATTTCCTACAATTTACGTAATTACTTTTTTTTTCGTAACATCAATAAGTTTTCGCGTACGAGCGCCGTAAACCATTATCCATATAAGCCAACCTGTTGGAAACAGCCGTGACGCGACCCTGACGTGAAGACAGCTAATGAGTTACTGTATCACGCGCTGTATAAGTAATTATTAAATATTTATTTGAACTCTCGTATTGCTGTAACTATTGTAACTGTAGCCAAATATACCTGGAACTGGGTATTTTGTAACCGTTTTCGTTTTTCCGCATTTTTGATAAATATTTTTAAGTGTTCGATTGTTTCGCTATTGCGATGTCCATATTAAAATTTCGTTATAATTAATCCGTTTGTCATTATTTGTATATAAGATGCATAGTTGTGTGTGCCTCCGTGTGTTCAACACCAACCCGTGACATTTAATTTTAACTAATTGTATTTGTGAATGCGTGGCCTTTCGTTTTTTGGAACAAATATATTCAACAAAAAGTATCATAGACAAACCAGCCGCAGATCATATTTTATTCTTGCTTGCATTCAGCGGCTGTGATGCAACATCATCATTATTTAATCAAGGAAATATGAACTTTATTAATGTACTCCGAAAAAGTCCAGATTTAAACGAGGTTATCCAGATATTCAAAAATCCGAATGCTGATCCAGAGATCATTGCTGGAGAACGCTTCCTTCTTGAATTATACAGTTACAGCAACGTGAAAAGTAAGAAAAGTATGTCTTTAAACAACTATACTAGATATGCATGCCTCACAACATCAGCATATAAAAGTAAATTTAATATTGCCTCGCTAACACCAGCAGAAGGAGCAGCAAGACAACATTCGTTCCGAACTTATCATCAGGTTCAGCAGTGGTATGGGAATGAACAAAATGCAGAGCAACAAGGAACAAGAAACAAGGACGGGCTAATGCCTGTCACCACACTCGAGGCCCCAGCTCCGGAAAGCTTGTTAAAACTTATTTCTTGCAAATTCAGAAAGAGATATTAGAAATCCTGTGGATGCAGAAAGGCTGGGTTAAAGTGCACCGTTGTATGCACGAATTGCAATGGTATCTGTGATAACTCCCAAGTTCCATTACAAGATGGCGATGAAGAGGAAGAATCGGAGACTATTTTCGAGCAATGAAATCGAGAACGAAGAGGATTGCGATGAAATTGATAATCCCATCGTGCCAAGGGCGGCTCTAGAGTTGCAGTCTGGGAGGGGTAATGATATTTTATAATTTTAAATAAACTCAGTGCTTCAGAGAAGCACTGACTACCGGGGGGCGCACAGAAAAAAGGGGACCCTTCTGATTGCACAATATACTTCATATATATATGAATTTAATCACCTACAAAAACTGTTTTAGAATATTCTTCAGGCATAGTCTAACTATACTTGATTTTTTTTAAATACTGTTTGGAATGTGCATCATATTCCCCCGCGCATTTGTCTTCTTGTTCATCAAAATTGAAATCTATATTAAAATCGCCTAATCCCCGCCAGACATATTCTAACTATACTTCATCTTTATTTACTCGAATATAGACACCAATATTCCAATTAAATAAACAGTAGGATTACGCAATTTCTCGACAAAGATGGCTGTGTTGTGGTATTACCGCCAATTAGCAACACGTGGGCTCTAGGCCAAGGAGCGGGGTGCCTTCCGTGGTGGTCTTTCTAAAGGATCCTAACCTGTATTTACGCTAAGTTCCGGAAGAAACCACAGAAAATTCCGAACGATTAGGTCGGCAGACGCGACCTGGTTTTGAATCAAGTACCTTCCGTCTCACAGTTCAGCCTGTTATGCGCTTGGCCACTGGTGGGGCACTCGACAAAGATGAAAGATATCGCTTCGGGGACTTATTTCTGTTATACTAATTTTGGCGATAAATCATCAAAAATGGATCTTGGGGATTTTACACATTTAATCTGGCAACACTTGAAACATGATTCGCCCTTTCACCAGGTAGACAATGTCCTAAAATTAACAGCACTCAAGAGCTAAATATTACGTGAAAAATACCTTTTTTTGTCAACTATCCTTTATAATGGTCGATTTAAAAAAAATTGAAAACGAGTTTTAGGAATTTGTGTTCGTTACATCCCAATGAAAGTTTTTTTATGGCTATCTTCAATTTCCTTCGATATATGAAGAGAAATATGAAAATGTTTGAACTCTAAAAAACTCTGAAAATGACTGTTATGTATTCGTGTTAGCTACATTTTAAAGCAAGAATTTTTTGGCTATCTCTTTTTCCCTTTGAGATATAATGGAAAATTTGGAAATAACATTTTGACCCCCTTATCCCCATTATGATGCGAATTCTAAAAAAACTGGAAATGATTTTAAGGCATTTGTGTTTACTATATTTTTAAGCAAGAATTTCAGGCTATCTTCTTCCTCTAACAGATGAAGGGAAATGTGAAAAGAACGTCAAAGAACGTTTCAGTCCCTTACACCCACTTGGGTGCGAATTCTAAAACACCCTCAAACTGATTTTCAGGCATTCTTGTTCGCTACATTCTAAAGCAAGAATTTTATGACTATCTCTATTTCCCTTTGAGATATGATGGCAAATTTGAAAATAACGTTTTGGCCCCTTATCCCACTTTTCACGCGCATTCTAAAGAACCCAGAAAACGAATTTCAAGCAACAATTTTAAGGCTATTTCTTTTTTTCCTCGGATATATCAAGAGAAATGTGAAAAGAACGTTTTGGACCCTTACGCCTGTTTGGGTGCGAATTCTAAAAAACCCTGAAAACAACTTTTAGGTATCTGTGTTGTTGCATTTTAAAGCAAGAATTGTACGGCTATCTCTTTTTAACCCTGAGATATGAAGGGAAACATGAAAAGAACATTTTGGGCCGCCATCCCCGCCTGGGTTCGAATTTTAAAAAATTGCTTCTTAAATGACGCTTCGGGTACAAAAGCTATAAGCTCCTAAAATTTCATGTCTGTTCCTCCAGTAGATTTGGCTTGGCGATGATCGTCAGTCAGTCAGTCAGGACATCTTCCTTTATATAGAGAGATAAAATGTTTAATTAATGATCAAATGCGAAATAATTGTTTAATTAATCATATAATTAATGAAGTATGCAAATACCGAAAATAACAACCTTACATCTACCCCCCCCCTCAATCGATCAAAATTTATTGCTATATTTGAAGAATTCTTATGTTTCGCCAGTAGATAGTGTTATTTGTTTATTTCACCCCAGTGAATTCCCCATGCAGAACTATTTTTCAATTTCGTTTTCAAAATCCTGGGAGGGGTAATTACCCCCATTACCCCCCCCCCCCCCCGCAAAACCGCCAATGACCAGAGATGGTAGAAGGCTTTTCCTAACTCTGATGCAAAAGAGCAAACACTGAGAGGCAACCTAAAAAAAACCAGAAATTCTTACAGATACACTTCTGAAAATCACAATCCAAAATGAAATGATTGAAAAAAAGAAGAGTGTAGGACCTAATGATATGAAGCAGGAGAGAACAAAAAAATTGCAAACAATTGCAAGAATAGCTCAATTGAAGAACAGGAAGAATTGGAAGAATTTTCTAGTGAATCTGAATTTGAGTATTTGGATTTTGAGGATGTAGAAGATTTTAATGTTGACAGTGGAGATTTTATTATTCAAAGTCTACGACAAGAAAAAATGCAGTTATAAACACTATTTTTCGAAGTTGTAGGCAAAAATAAAACTGAATTGCAGTGCACTACATGAAAGGAATTCAGCCAGGTCATGCACTTATCTTGAATGATGAAGCAAACATTTATACAGCAGACAGTGAAAATACTGTGAGAAAATTTCCAAAACCAAATGTATTGCGAGGAACTGTGAGAACAAAGTCGTCTTTTGCTGTAAATTTTCAGTTACATAATGTCCAACACTTATTGTAAAATACAAGTTTTATATTCAATGCCTTTAAAATCTTATAAATAAAAATGAAATTCTGTTTGTTTGTTTGTTTGTTTGTTTGTATTTGTTTGTTTGTTTGTGGATTTGAGTTGTATACAAATCCACAAAAATGGACATATCAGCCTGAAATTTTGCACAGATATGTAAAATAATATAGAATAAATCATAGTCCACTTTAAAACTTTGAAAGTCCACCCGTTCCCGGAATTTAAGAGATTTTTTATGCTCTCCACGCAAAAAGCTTTCCGTAATTGTAACCCCTGTAGTGAAAAATGTGTGAAATAAGGATCGTGGTTGCCATGTCTGGCGATTTTGCCGAATAAGATGTTTTAAATTCTCAAAGTAAAAATAAAAGAATAATAATGATTTTTTTTTTGTTAGTTTATATTCGTAAGGCTATTTTTTTTTAAATTATAATATCGTGTGCATGGGAAATCGGAGCAGGAATGAAATGTTTTATACGCAAAACAATAAAAATTGAAGATTTCCGAGGCTAATAGGTAATTTTTTTTAGTTTGGCGAAAAAATAAAATGGCTCAAATGCCGATTTTGAGAAAGTGAGTTCTAGCGGTTTGCACAGATTTCGGCTTGGCGCAATTTATTGAGAGCTTAAGGAAATAGATTTTTGAAAACAAGTGTAAAGGTTTTATTAGAATACAGCGTTAAATTTTAATGATCCGTGAAGAAATAATGCAGTTGTTAAGGGATTTCAAGCGATCTATCTCCAGAATTCTCGCCAAATGAGTACATTGATTTAAGTTGGGGGAATTCCGCCAAATTTCAGAAAATTGAAATCTTCTCATTTACTACATCGGAGTAACGATGAATAAAACACGTTATAGTTGATAATTTTAAAAATTTCGGCTGTATTAAGGGATTCCACTTTTGAAATAAAGGCTTGCTTTACTTTTTCGCGGTCGAACCATTTCCCATATTGATTGCTGCTAAGTCAATGCTTCGAATGATTTCCTGAAAAAACGCTTGCACAATGGCGTATGTTGGCACTTTGGCGAGGCTTAGATTTGAAACTGGATTTTATTTGAGACTGAGATATATAATGACACTGGTTATAGATAAAAATGAATGTTGGTATGTGGTATGAGGTTGAAAAACTCTAGACAGTTGCACCATGAAATTTGGTTCACCTAAGTCTTTTATCATTGAGAAGCTTTTTATGCTATCCGTTTTCCTCTAGCTTGCCACTAGGTGGCGCAGCAGAACGTCGAATTCTATTCCGTTTAGCCGTTTACTATGCGAATATCGTCCAACCGATTTCGATGAAATTTGGTACACGCGGATATTAGAACACGGAGAATATTTTTCACTATCCATTTTGCTGTAACTTGCCGCTAAATGGCGCTGCAACGCATCAACTTCTATACCGTTCGACCGACCAGCATAAAATTTCTTATACTTCCACATTTCAGCACGAAGAATATATTCTAACTGTGTTCCTTTTGATGTTACTCACCTCTAGATGGCACTGCAATGCACTATTATTTTAACTCGCCACTAGATGACGCTGCAGCAGGCCAAATTCTTGACCATTCAAACGGTCGCTATGAAAATCAGTATACATAGCTATTTGAACAATGAGAATATTTTGGCGTTATCCATTTTGCTATAACTCGCCACTTGACGGCACTGTAGCAAATCATTACTTTAATTAACCACTAGATCGCGCTGCAGTGCATCACTTCTTGACTGTGCAACTAATCGCTATGAAAATAGGTATACATAGATATTTGAACACGGGGAAGAGTTTGGCGCTATCCATTTTCCTACATAATTTGCCACTAGATGTCGCGTCAACACATGAACTTCACAGGGCTGTCCAGCCGATCGTCCTGAAATTTCGTATTCATCGATATCTGAATGCGAAGAATATTTCAGCGGTATCCGTTTTGCTAAAACTCTCCACTAGATTGCGCTACGCCGCATGACCTTCTGCACCGTACAAACGATTGCCTTGAAATTCGGTATGCATGGTTATTGAACACAATATAAAGCGATATCCATTTTGCTATATCTCTTTATTACAATAAATAGTAATCACCACAAATCGTAATATCAAAAAGTCCATTCATTCCCGTGCGAAGAACGGGTAGTTCAGCTAGTAAACTATAAAACTGAAATTCTGTAAACTTAATAGGACTCAAAGTGATATTATCTAACTAATTTTATTAACTAATTTAGCATAGTGAATATTTTAGAACCATAAAATTAACATTTACCTTATAAATTTTGAGCTACTTTAATATCTAACTTAATACTAAATATTGTCAGGCAATAAAAAAGTTTAAATTACTCACTATCGAATGAAAGAATATTTTTTTATTGTTTTTCTCGTTAGCTGAGCAAATGCACCCCATTTGTTGACCCAGTGTACCCCTTTGCTCTAAGCTAACAAGCTAGCTCTAAGAAAACAGTACTTCATATATTTTCTTTTATAAAAACTACGGAACAGCTAGGATAGCTTGCCACTAACGGCGACTTTTCATTATTTGGCGATTGACACATGCTCACAACCTATAATGACTGTTCATGTAAGATTCCCGGAAAACCGTTATCCATATTTTCATATACATAATCTTTTGCAGATTGGCTTATTTAGCACCTCGTATTATATCATCTCGCCGCGCTGACAAATATCCAAAGTGTACTGCTATAATGGCATAGTTAAAGCCACCCAATATTTCTACTGGTAGTAAATACTCCAGCTGGACCGAACCGGCTTTATAATAATCTGCATTTTAATTATTTTTCATTTTCAAGATACTGGGTTCTAACATTTCGGAACTCGCGGTGTAGATTCACCCTGCTTGGAAAGATACCATTTTGCCAGATCGTACCTAATGCCAAGATGGCGCTTTTAAAATCAGTTACAATGAGTTATTCTGGTTAATAAAAACGAATAATCGGTAATTCTAAACTCCTGTTGTCTAAGCGAACTTACTATTTGAAAATGGTCAACTTTGTGTAACACACTTTGAGTAATTTATTTCATATGCTTTTTATTTGGCGTAAAATGGGTGTCATTCTACTTCATGTTTGTCAATATCACGCGATTCTACATACTTGGAATTGCTTTGTTGCAAAGGAATGAATGATTTTATTCCAAATCTGGCAACCCTTTTGTTTATTTTTTCAGTTTTTTATTATTATCTTCTAAAATAATTCGATTTTCGATATTTAAGTCAGCTTATCAGGCTCCTCGCAAATTTCCGAATCTGTGGACACCTTAGTCGAAACTCAAATCCCCACGATTTACAAAGAGATAGCCGAACAAGCTCTTGACAGCGACAGGGGCCGTTACTTTTTTTTAGAATAGAGAGATAAAAACTATATTCTGGGGTAAATAAATTATTTTTGGAAGTGCAGGTACCCGGTTTTATCCAATAATGTCGCTTATTAGAAAATAAGGCATAATATCTTTCAAATGTGTTGGAAAACCTGATTCCATAATTTTAAATAGTGCTTAAAATCCTTCTTTGGGATATAAGGAAAAAAGAAAAATACCTTTATCAGCAGAAAGAGGTGTTAACCCTTTGAGGCGCAACCCTTTCCCAATGCTGAAAAAAGGGCAGACGTTGCCATCGCTCGACTTAAGTACCAGCAAGATGGCGGACGATCGAAACGTTCATCGCGTGCCACAGATCTAGAGATCCTTTTTTGACGCAGCTGGCTGTGCTGGGCACAGCCAGCTATCGTCAAAAAAGGGTCTCTAGATCTGTGGCACGCGATGAACGTTAACGATCGTCCGCCATCTTGCTGGTACTTAAGTCGAGCGATGGCAACGGCTGCCCTTTTTTCAGCATTGGGCCATCTATCCAGCTGTTCTCACATTCTTCGGTTTTTCAGCAGATGTCAGTGCTGTTAAAAATAATCGTGACCATTTTTTTACGGGAAATGACGTGCTGAAAAGTAAAGGATTCCCGTAGAGCTGTGTCACCCGCAACTATTTTTATAGAAATCCAATCTATTCTTCTCGACTGGCAACAGTCAAAACGTCAGAGTTTGGTGTTCCCAGAGCGGGATCACTGCGCGTTAAAGGGTTAAGGGACGAGAATTTAGCATTCCCTCAACCTGAGTTAAAATAGTGAGGAATTCCTCGTACGAAAAGTTAGAATTTCCAACAGTTCTTCTACAATAATACTTGAAGGCTTTGACACCACTTTCCCACAATCCTCCATGATTAGGACTTCTAGGAGGAATGAATTTCCATGTTATGGATTCCTCCGACAAATAATTTCGAAGAGAACTTTCTTGATCATTCAATAATTTGTGTAACCCCTTAAGTTCTCAGTTGGCTCCAGTAAAATGTTTGCGTTATCTGAAAAGAAAAGAGAAAATAAAGACGGAGATTCCATCCCACATTTTATTCCACGAGACACAACAAGTCGACATCAGTTACCGGAATCAATTGGGCTCGCAGACTTTGTCTGAGTTATGAATCGTTGCAGTTTTAAGAGAGAAGCGAGGGGCATTACCCAAAATTATGGTTAGCAAAATATTCCCCGCAAAGATTATCTTGTCAAACGGGGAGAAATAACTGAGGATTTTTTTTATTCTTTTCTGTCGGAGCTAATAGAATTAAGATGCATCGTAGCAGAAGATCGAATATTTTGAAAGGAATTTTCCAGTTAATACGCTGCCCTATTAGTGTCTGTCGTAAAGTGCGCGCTTGCGTAAATACCATGCGTGCGACTGACGAAAATAGAGCGTTTCGACGTGACGTTCCGCTTACGTAAGCTGTGTGGCAGCCGACTGCGTATGATTTTTGAGCAGATTTTGCCAGTGTATTCCCATTCAAGTAAACCCAGAAAGAGGGTATTGCAAACATCAGTTATAACCATAGAGATATGAATACAAGGAGACGGCATTAGCTATCCGACAGTGAACCCGAAACTGTAACCGATCTGCCTTGTTGCCTAGACCGCATTGCAATAGGACTGTGTTATTCTATGCTGACCATTCCAATTTTAAAGAAGTCACGTCGCCAAAGTGGGCGCCAAGAGTAATGACGTATTTGGCATACCTGTAAAACTTTTAACTGCAGAATGCTGAGATTTTGTATTCAGAACTATTGTAACATAGAACTGTGCATCTTAACTTTTTAATCCGTATACATTTTGCATCTTTCACTGTTATTTAAAGAGAAACCAACAAAATGTTCCACCACACTTTTACCAACTCAATGACTTCATTTCGTCCAATCACGTCGAACAAGACCCGTCTTAGAGAGCTGGACTTGTCGAAATGCTCTATAGAGCATTTTCACCTATTTTATTATCACTACGTCACACCTTAGAAACCCACTTCTTTTGGAGAAACATTCGTTCATTGGAGAAGGGTCAATAAACGAAAACGTGGCTTTGTATCCCTCAATATCCGAGCTGACCTAAAAAAAAAATTTCATTGACGTCACGTGAAAATATTCTATTGGAATTCTTATTCTTAGTTTACAGTTTTCATGTACAGTAGTCTGTCAACGTTAGCACGCGCTACAGTTATTGAACAGTGCTCGTGTGAAGTTGCAAATAAGTCACACGAGAAATGGAAGAAGTGGGAGCTTCAATCCCACTTCTCGTGTGACTTATTTGCAACTTCTTCACACGATGACGAAAATCTAGATACGGATACTGTCCCTTTACTTCGTTTTTCTTTTGAATGCCAGCATACGTATCTTTTTAAGTTTTCGTGGAAAGCCTATTCGTTGGCATACCACAGCCACAGATCAAAGCACAGGGAAAATCAGGTCTTCCCAACATAGCCATAGCACAGTACTAGTTCAAGTACACGTAAACAAAGTAGTTGATAAACAAAGGAATCCTACTACTCCAAATTGAGGGGTTGCCGATCGCATAATCAGCGGTTGAGGGAGAGGGGTCTGGGTCATGAAGTATTGATTGCAGCAAACGCTGTACTTCTTAAGACTACTACTGAGTATTCAGTAATCATCACTTTTGTAAATTTATATTCTAAGAAAACAATAATTTTGTATCTAAGATCATCTATATAAAATTAAATCTTTTTTTAAATTTTAAATCCACTCATCTTGCCGCAGTATTACCTTTTAAAATTAAATTTTACAACTGCTTTTGTCTTGATCTCCATACTGCAGAACATATCTGCATATAGGTATGTTCTGATAAACAGTAATCTTGTTTTCGCAACAGAAGAACAAAATTGAGTCATTTCCTTCTTTTTTTCGAAAATTCAATCCCCTTGCGACAGTATTAAATTTTAAAATGAATTTTTAAGTTATTTTTCTCTTTATCCCCATGCAATCGGACATCTTTTACGCACATGTGGGTTCTGATTTACAGTATTTTTTGCTTTCCTCTATATAAAACAAATTTAATTTTTTTTCTGGAAATTTAACCCCCTTGTGGCAGCATTAAATTTTAAATTTGAATTATTTAGTTATTTTTCGCTTTGTCTTCATACTATAGAACATCTTTTTCCTCATAGGTAGTTTTTGAAATTCCAAAAAAAAGGTTTTTTTTTTTTTTTCGCCGTATTATAAAGAATACATGAAGAACTATTTCAGTGGCAGCCAAAATGGGAAATGAGGAGCGATTATGCCCATGCACAAATCGCCTAAGAATCGCCAAAAAATGAAAAGTCGCCATGGGTGAAAATATTCAAGTTGCTCCATAATTTGTATGAATATATATATATCTTTCTATCCATATCCCCGTCTGCGTTTGAATCCGTCCTTCGCAGCGGAAAGCGCTTCACGGGAAGGGGGGGGGGTTGAAGGGGGCAGTGTTTTAACCCCTTCAAGGTCGTATTATAAAGTATATTTCTGTAAGGGGTCTTAAGAGGATTAAGAACTCAAAAAATCGAATTTTCAATTTTAATATCATTTGAAACCTTGGTGACTTCTGAGCATTTTGACCCCAACTTCGTGCCATCGATCCAACTAGAACCGAAGATGCACATTTCGTGAACGTGCAAGAGAACGTTTCGCGAAAGCTTTATACTGGAACGCAATAAGGTCACTTTAAAACTGCGTTTCCTCAAAACGCACTTTTTGTGAACTATGCGTAAGATAACAAAATTTCGACGATTCGTCTCTTCACGAAATTTCGTATAGTTATAACTGGTATCGGTATCTATAGAATCATCAACTTTCTCTTCAAATGAAGAGAAAGCTGGATGACCGTTGATGAGAGTTGCTGACCTTCTCACCCTGATGACCGTGACCTCAATAGGACGTCATGTCCATTGCGACTGCTCATTTTGTCAAGCAAATGATTCACCTTTTTTCGACTTCCGGAAATAAAATGGAGCTGAAAAGAGCGAAAAATCGCTTTTAAATGGGGGAACGGGTGGATTTTGAGATTTTTAAAAGAGTACAGATTGCTTTCTATCAGCTGGATTCTCCGCTCGTCGTTAATTTTTCGCAGTCGTTAACTTTGCCCCGCCTTGAGGTGGAGTTTTAAGGAGGAGCGTCAAGGGGTTCATGCGATTGGCTAAAAGACCTCCCGTTTTCCTCCGGAGTTGTTAGCGCAGTCGGTAACCAAACAACTGGTTCTGCCCAGTTGACAGCTAACAACCGACGATTTTGTGAACCACCGTGGCAGAATTCCACCCTATGTTTCTATACATAATTATGAAACATTTCAAGCGTATCGTACAAACGGTGCAGATGTTATTATGCATTTTCTGCTGAACGTTTTAATCTTTTTGAAGTCGTAGCGGTAAAATTTTTTATCTTGGAGTGGTTGCTCGGAATTGTAAGAGAGTCAGCGAGTCGGGGACCTGCGTAACTATATAGTAGGATAACACATCTTCTGAAGAGACATTAATAAAAATCCAAGCGCCTGACATAGTTTATTTATTTATATACCAAAATCACACGACTTTTCCCGAACTACACTCTTAAACGCTCTCTTCATGAAAACAAGTAAACAAACTTGGACCACTTCTCCCCCGAGTTCCTTATCTCGGGTAGTACTGTTTCGTTCCGCCAGGGACAACGAGGCGACCTGACTTAATCGAAATCCATTTCCGAAGACTGCAGTCAAGGCTACGGGTGGACGAGAGTTTCCAAGAAAAGCAAAATCTAAATGGCGACGCTCAATCAACCCCCAAAATTACGGTTAACAAATGCTTGAGGGGGGGGGGGGGGATCACTATATTGTTTCCACTGGACAAGGATAATGTAAGAGACTTTTCTTTTAGATATAAAAAGAGGGGGAAAGATATATTTATACGGGCGAAGACGATTCAATATTTCTTGAAGGAATATTTTAGTGTTTCGTTCTTACTGCAAAGGTTTATTATTGGACGTCATGAAGTGTTCCCGTAAATCAAGTCTGCCACTGACAAGAATGGAAATTTTCATTGGCTTGCAGAAAATGACGATGGCTGTCTATTTCGTGGGGGTTTTATAAGGGGAATGATGGGAGTTGAAGGAATATTTCGCGTGCACTCAATGGCAACCGAGAAGAATGATAGAAAACCCGTTGATTATGATACAATTTCCGAACACGAATTCTGTATTGCTACGAATGTTTGGGTCGATCTGTCCTCCAGGGGTTAAATTTAGTCTAAAATTCGTATTCTACGTTTCCAATAATTAATATTTGCATTTTATTGCCGGAAAATCAGTTATCTAGAACTCGAGATAGGCAGATAGAGGGCAAGGGATTTCGATGCGCTTAAAATGCATCCCTACAGAGGATTCCTGTTTATTTCATATTTATGTACTTTCAATTGACTAGACCGGAAACTCTAGAAATGATTACAGTTTTCGTTTGAATTTTCAATCTGACAACCGAAGTTGCAGCAATAAATTCTGTTGTTATCGCACTTATGTAAAAAACATAATATGAAATTGTAGTTATTTATTAAATGAAAATCTCGAGTCATCATCGACTACAGTTTTATATAAC
>JAWZYV010001551.1:0-16042 GCA_038373885.1 Cheiracanthium punctorium
AAAAAGAAAATGTATCAGTGATCAACAATTCTACATTATATATATATATATATATATATATATATATATATATATATATATATATATATATATATATATATATATATATATATATATATATATATTAATGTATGTATGTATCTCAGCTCACTTAAAGGATGATAATGACTTCTGCAGGAATTAATAACTAAATACTAACTAATATTTGAAAGGGGAAAAATAAGCAAGCAAAAAGTATCAGTTACACAAGCTAGGAAATTATCCATTGACATGAACACGATCAATATACAAGGTGATTCAAAGTAGAAGTTACAACTCCTATCATTTACTGAAAGGGATCGAAACATACTTTCAATTAGAAAAGTTGTCAAGTTAAGAGTAGCTTTCAGATATGGCATTTTTTTATGTACAGCGGTGGCCAAAATTGTGGACATTCGTGATTTTTTTTAAGTTGATATGCGTGTAAAAAATTGTATATTTCACACAATGCAAACTCTTTTACATGATTTTAAAGATAACCTAATACTGATTTCAATACAGAAAACAACATTAAAATACTTGTAATACAAAAGAAGTTAAACGGTAATAATGATCGAGATGCATTTGATACCGAAGATTGCAGTGACTTATCAGCTATTTGTAGGGTAACCATAATTTTTCATTACAGCTTCACATCAATGTTTCATTGAGCTGACAAGTGTCTTAAGCTCAGAAGAATAGCAGTAATTGACTTGGAAAGAGAAAATACAATCCACCTCACCATGGGATTTGTTTTTCAGATTGAAGTACCTATGACTTTTAATCTATTGCATATATTTAAATTTAGTTGTGTGCATGGAAATCAGTATTAAAATCGCTTTAAAATGATATGAGTTTGCATTTTGTGAAACGTAGCACTTCCTATACGCAAACAAAGTTAAAAAACCTTAACTTTTCCAAAAGAGTGACGACAGTTTTGGCCACTACTGAACGTAATTAAATGGAAACCTCATAAAAACTTCGTGAGATCCTTATAAATTACTATAATTGTAACAGAAACAGGTGTTAGGCTATTCTGTACATTAATGCAAAAGACCATTTAACTCAGTTAGCTTAATAGTGACCATAGCTACCAACGTTCCCGATTTCTTCGGGAGATTTCCCACCACAATTTTTAAACAGCTATATTTCGACTCTGAGTCTATAGAAGATTCGAAAAACTAAGGAATCTCAACGATCGTATACAATCACCGAAACAGAGCGAAACACTGAATCAGTAAAGATTCGAAGCTGCACCAACTCACCCACACCCACTCATTTGCTGTTTCAAATCATCTATCGACTCAGAGTCGTAAAGAGTCGAAAAGAGTTGAAAGAGTAAGGGAAAATCTCTGGGAACGGCAAAGGGAAAATAAGTTTTCCTTTCCTTCGCACTTGGAATGTATTTCCCCACAGTTGAGGGCTTGTGATTCGAATCAGTAGAGAGTGAGTATAAAGACTGAGCCACTCAGTACCAAGATTCGAATCACTGATTCGACTCATCGAATCATTGGCCATCTCTAGTGTAGATTAATTGAAAGACGTTTCAAGAGAAAGAAACAGTGTTCTGTTTGTTAAGAGTTATGTCAAGTATCTTCAACAATTAAAAATTAAATCAATAAAATTTACTCACCAGAAATAAATTTTAGAAATTAACCATTTGACTAAAATTTCAAGCAACTCTTGTCTCTGGCTGAAATGAAAATTTGTTGACCATCTAAGATAGGAAAACTTTCAGTTGACCTCACACAAACATTGCCTGGCCAGCTGAAGCTATTACGTGCTATCATGATGGGCATAGAGAACACATAACGGCTTTATGTAACGATTGAATCGCGCTCAGTTACTAATTCCACGAAACATTTCTAATGCTTAAAATTTTGTGTTTTCTGTGTATACTTGATAACAATAGTCAAGAATAGCTAATGTGGCGTCACCAGTTATTAAATGCCAAAGTTTTGTAATTCCGGACTGAGATGGTCATATTTAACGAGGATTTAAAAACGTTTAGTCTAAAAACAAATGAGTCATAAAAATAATTTAAAGATTTCAAAAAGTCTGTTAATATTCATATTTTTAACTACTAAAAATGTCCGTCGTGAAACAGAAAAGAAATATAATACTTCGAACATATTAGCGTTATTCATCTGAAGTAGATAAGATTTATAAATCAGAAATTCAAAACAACGTTAAATCTTATAAATAAAAATGAAATTCTGTTTGTTTGTTTGTTTGTTTGCTTGTTGATTTGATCCACAAAATCCACAAAATGATCTACAAATCCACAAAAATGGACCTATCGGCCTGAAATTTAGCACAGATATGTAAAATAATATAGAATAAATCATAGTCCACTTTAAAACTTTGAAAGTCCACCCGTTCCCGGAATTTAAGAGATTTTTTATGCTCTTCACGCAAAAATCTTTCCGTAATTGTAACCCCTGTAGTGAAAAAAGTGTGAAATAAGGATCGTGGTTGCCATGTGTGGCGATTTTGCCGAATAAAATGTTTTAAATTCTCAAAGTAAAGATAAAAGAATAATAATGATTTTTTTTTTTTGTTAGTTTATATTCGTAAGGTTATTTTTTTTTAAATTATAATATCGTGTGCATGGGAAATCAGAGCAGGAATGTAATGCTTTACACGCAAAACAATAAGAATTGAAGATTCCCGAGGCTAATGTGTAAATTTTTTTAGTTTGGCGAAAAAATAAAATGGCTGAAATATGGATTTTGAGTAACTGAGTTCTAGCGGTTTGCACAGTTTTCGGCTTGGCGCAATTTATTGAGAGCTTAAGGAAATAGATTTTTGAAAGCAAGTGCAAAGGTTTTATTAGAATACAGCGTTAAATTTTAATGATCCGTGAAGAAATAATGCAGTTATTAAGGGATTTCAAGCGATCTAACTTCAGAATTCTCGCCAATTGAGTACATTGATTTAAGTTGGGGGAATTCCGCCAAATTTCAGAAAATTGAAATCTTCTCATTTAGTACATCGGAGTAACGATGAATAAAACACCTTATAGTTGATAATTTAAAAAAAAAAATCGGCTGTATTAAGGAATTCCAATTTTCAAATAAATGCGTGCTACTATTTGGCGGTCGAAACATTTCTCATATTGATTGTTGCTAAGTCAATGCTTCGAATGATTCCCTGAAAAAACTCTTGCAAAATGGCGTATGTTGGCACTTTGGTGAGGCTTAGATTTGAAACTGGATTTTATTTGAGACTGGTATATATAATAACACTCCTTATAGATAAAAATGAATGTTGGTATGTGTTTATGAGGTTGAAAAACTCCAGCACCGTTGAGCACCGTTGCACGATGAAATTTGGTTCACCTAAGTCTTTTATGATGGAGAAGGTTTTTATGCTATCCGTTTTCCTTAACTTGCCACTTGTTGCCGCAGCACAACGTTGAACTCTATTCCGTTTAGCCGTTTGCTATGCGAATATCGTCCAACCGATTTCGATGAAATTTGGTACACGCGAATATTAGAACACGGAGAATAGTTTTCAGTATCCATTTTGCTGTAACTTGCAGCTAAATGGCGCTGCAAAGCATCAACTTCTATACCGTTCGACTGATCGGCATAAAATTGTTTATACTTACACATTTGAGCACGAAGAATATATTCTAACTGCGTTCCTTTTGATGTTACTCACCACTAGATGACACTGCAATGCATTATTATTTTAACTCGCCACTAGATGACGCTGCAGCAGGCCAAATTCTTGACCATTTAAACGGTCGCTATGAAAATCAGTATACATAGCTATTTGAACAATGAGAATATTTTGGCGTTATCCATTTTGCTATAACTCACCACTTGACGGCGCTGTAGCAAATCATTACTTTATTGAACCACTAGATGGCCCTGAAGTGTATCACTTCTTGACTGTGCAAATAATCGCTATGAAAATAGGTATACATAGATATTTGAACACGGGGAAGAGTTTGGCGCTATCCATTTTCCTATAACTTGCCACTAGATGTCGCGTCAACACATGAACTTCAGGACTGTCCAGCCGATAGTCATGAAAATTCGTATACATCGATATCTGAATGCGAAAAATATTTTCGCCGTATCCGTTTTTGTAAAACTCGCCACTAGATTGCGCTACGCCGCATGGCCTTCTGCACCGTACAAACGACTGCCTTGCAATTCGGTATGCATGATTATTGGACACAATATAACGCGATATCCACTTTGCTATATCTGTTTTTTACAATGAATAGTAATCACCACAAATCGTAATATCAAAAAGTTTATTCATTCCCGTGCGAAGAACGGGTACTTCAGCTAGTAACCAATATAAAAGAGATTTCGGAGCATCTGAATGGTTTAAATAAAATAGGATCAATCGTATAAATTAGTTCAAAGTAATTAAATTTAATCACTCAGAAATCGGAAAAGTTTCGGCATTTTTGAAATATTTATAAAGAATTGTATCAGTGTCTTAAAAATTTAACGGAAACAGTAAATAAAAATTTTCTCTTCATGGAAATGAGAATCTCATAGCGAATCTTACAAGAATTCGATTTTAATTTGACAGTATGAGTATATGTGTATTATTGATGTTAAAAAATATTTAATATTAGAGTGAAAAATCCTTCTTTAAATTACCAGCGCTTGTTTGCTGTCGAAAATATTTTAAATATTCAATTCTAATCTGATTACTTTATATAGAATTGTTACTTTGTCTAGCGTCTGAAATAATCATTCATTTTTCTCTGAAAAAACAATATAATTTGATATCGCAGAATGTGAAGCAAGAATTTGCACAAATAAATGGAATACCATATCTTTTTCCTCAAACTTATTTTGTGAAAGGCGTTAGAAGTGATTACATTTTTAAAAAAATATTTGATTAATTTAACAATTTTTTATTAGAATGTATCCTTACGAAAATGGTACTTGCTATAATTATTAATTTCTTAGCAGAAATAAACGTTTCTATGTCAAGTCAAGTCTGTAAGAGACCGAAGGTAAAAACAGAAATTTAGTAGTGTTATTCTTATAACAAACGGCTATTTTGTGTATACGTAGGGTACAGGATGCTTCCCGCAATCTGAATTTTAATTTAATACAACTTAATTGCAATAATTTTTATTAATGTAATTCTGTATGTTTTAAAAATGTATGGCAATTTTAAACCAGTTATAATCTGATGAACGACCCCTTAAATAATTTAAAATATTTAATGGCTCTGAAATTCTATACTTCTGTGACACTAAAAATAAGATATACATGGCTTTTATTTTTCAATAAATAATAATACGCAATTATAGATAAAAACAAAGAAATAATGTCAGAAAATGTGTTTTCTGGGATGTACTCTTTTTAAAATTTCATAATGACATGTAATATAATAGTTACTTGTGTTTTAAATGTTCTTAACAAAAAAAGAGTGCAATTAATTTTCAATGACTATTATGTTCCAAGGTTGATTAATATAAATATAATATTTTTAAAAATAATAAAATTTGTAACATCGTTGTAGAATTTTTGCATTGCTAGGGGTGATTTCATAATGATATTCTTCAATAAAATTCTTCAAATAAATAAATTCTTATCTTATTTATAACGCAACAGGACAACTTCTAATAATTGTGTACATTTTTTGAGCAAGCTTCTTCTCAATTAAGTTTTTTTAAAGTAATTTCTTTCGATTGCTGCCATTAATCCTAATTTTTGAAAAGTCCATCCAAAAGTCGATAATTAAACATATGCAGTTACCAAGACGATTTTTTGTGCTTATGTGGCAATCGTATTTTAGAATTAAAAATGGAGATTTGGAACAACATGTAAGTACAGCATTCCTTTACATTTGAATTTATTTTCGGTCGGAAATTAATGTAGTTTTAATAATTAAGTGTCTTCAAATTCATTAAGTTATGCGTTCATCGCGAATTTCTAGTAGGAAATTCCACTGGTATTGAAGTACATTTTTGAGGTTACGCACACACACAACTGTCAATGTTCTAATCTAAAATATATTCTAAAAAATTACTATTCTGCTATAAATATGATATTTCATGAGTTCCTTAAAGTGTGCAGTGGAATACAAGCATCAGAAGATTTACTGTATTGCACACACACTTTTTCCCCATCGTATTTTACAATAACTGAAAATAAAACTTAAATAACTTAAATAAATAACTTCGTCATATATACGCTAATTTTGCCTAAAAAACTTAGGAATAAAATCTAATTTACTATTCAAACTTAGAGTTCAACGACGGGAAATGTCCTTCTAGTTCAAAGTGCAAAACAAGCTGCTGCCGCTCCACAGTCAAAGATTTTCGAGTGATTTAATTCGTGATAAATTATTTTTGACTGAAACAAAAAATAATTCACTCGGAAATGCTAAATTTCCAGAAACAGAACTTCTCGAATAATTAAATCAATCTTTTCAAGAGAGCTTTTATAGCATTAAGTTCAAAAAAAATGTTAAAAATATGTTAAAAATAATAATAAAATATAATTAAAAATAATGCTAATAATAGAGTATATAATGTAATAGTATATACATATAATATAATATAATAGTAAAATGAACTAGAAATGTAGGTACGTAAAATAATAATGATAAATAACAATATAAACGAAGTAGGACGCCAAATGAACGTACGGAGGTAGATGTGTGACTGCGTGATCATAGTTCAGGAAAAAGAAATCTGGTGCTGGCTAGATTCATCACTAGTTTATTCATCACTAGTTTTACGATTTTCTCTTGAAGATCTATATGTTTAAAAAAGGACTATGCGAAACAAAATATGCGTATTCGGAAAGTAAGTACCGTTTCATTGTACCGCCACCGTAACACTTCGGTCGGTGTTCCACGCGTGCGCACTAGTCTTATTTGTTCACTGGCTCTTAACTGACGCCATTTTGGTTGCTGTATGTTGTGTTTTCAGTTTTCACCTCACATTTAAAAGTTTAAGATAATTGCTGATCCCGCGCACTTTCAAATAAGAAGGATAGAATTCGTGCCGTAATTCGATCGTTGAATGCAAGGAATGAAAAACCGAATGAAATTTATCGTCGAGTTGATGATGTTTAAGCTGAAGCCACAATGATGCAAACTCATGATGTTTAATCACTCAAAAGGTAATTCGACAGTTTCATTGGGAACAGTTCAATCAGCCGTTGTATAGCCCACACTCAACTCTGTCCGACTACCACATATTCCTGCATATGAATCGCGAGTTAGGAGGCATGCCGTTCGGATCCGACGATGAGGTAAAAAATGCGGTGAGGTCGTGGTTATCGGCATTGGAGGAAAGTTTCTATGAAGAGAGAAGAAGCAATAGAAAAGCTAGTAACCCGCTACGACAAGTGTTAACATTGGTGGAAACTATGTAGAAAATAGTTTAAGATATGTTCTCTTTCATGTAAAAATGAAATTGAATTGAAAATAATAATAATAATTTTTTTTTTCAAAACGACACTTTATGAATACGTCTCGTATCTTCGCACAACCGAAAAACTAATTAAATATATATCACCCGACAAGTTCAAGGATAACCGAACCTGCAGTAGAAGTCTGTTATTTTCTTTACTCGAGTTTGGGAGATAAAACATGGACAGAGCTGCCAAGTGTCCGGCTTTTTCCGGAAGATTTCCCACCACAGTTTTTAGATAGTTTTAGTTTAGATTAAATATTTGGACTTATTTTAATAACTAATTTGTAAGTAAAAATTAGTGGTGGGAAATCTCCCGAAAATATCTGGAGACTTGGCAGCTTTGTATGGTGAAAATGATCAAGATAAGAGTTTTTCCATGAAACTTTTTCACCATTTTTCATAAGCTTAAGCAATGTGTAGTGGCCTGCAATGAATTTCTGCTTTACTTAAATTTCCTATATAATAATATATGGAAAGATATTTTTTGTTTGTAGAAAAATATAAAGAAACAAAAAAAGAAAATGGGAAATTTTGAAACTTGTTTTGCTTGTTTTTGTGTTGTGAAAAATTTTGCGATAACCTTTAATTGCTTAACGATTGTTAAAAATATATAAATGTAGAAACATTAATGGAGTTAAATTTTAAAACGTAAGTGCTGCGCTATATTTTACATAAATAGTGGAACTATTAGCTTAATGGTAGAATGTACGCAGTTAACTTCTAATCGGTAGCTATATTAAAAGAAGGCATCTTCATTAATTTAAATACCTCTTAGTTCAACTATCAAATTGGAAGGAATGCCACAAAGAAATAGGAAAACGAAAACGTATGCAAGTGGGCTGCTGGTAATTTAATTGCTTGAAGTTTTAATTATATTTCTTCTGTCTTGTTAAAATATTCGTAATTAATGAAAAGGATTAAAATTGCAACTTAACTTCTTTTTTAATTTTCTGAATATTTTAATTGATAAGGATAACTAACCTTATCAATAAGAATTAATAACCTCATTGGTTAAGTTTGAATAGGTGTTCCTCCCTCCCTCTTTCATCGTGCCCTTGAAATACGCATAAAATATGTTATATCACCGCCTTCTAGAAATACTGCCTGTCAGATTGGGAAGAATTCAATAGAAGAGGTGAAACGATAGGTGGCACCAATTACGTACCGTATTCGTCAAAGGTGTATAAAATGAAATTTTTTTATTACAAAAACTCTTAACGAGTACTGGTATTAAAATGTAAAATTCATAAAAACTTTGTATAATAACACACATTGTTAATAAATACCATTTATGGATGTTTCATATGTTTTCCTCTTCTAGATCGTTTTAAAAATAATCTAAAAAAACTAATGACTCTATTTTGAAAATAGTTTGTTTTCAATTCAAGCCCTCACCATCTTTATATATATATATATATATATATATATATATATATATATATATATATATATATATATATATATATATATATAATGAAAGTCTTTATAAATTTCAAATAAGAAAACAAAGCTACTAAATTTACATAAAACTCATTATAAATTAACAGCTGACTATGAATACATCAGGTAATTTATACACTTACCATAAAAAATATGGACATTAAGATTTCCAATATGTTTTATTTAAAACGAAAGCATTATTTTAAGTTTTTCATGCACCCTTTATTGCACCATAGTAAGTTAAAAAGCTTGTATAACATTGCAATTTTATTTTTATTTTTATTACCGAATTGAATGCACCAGATCATGTACAATACTAATTTTCATTGAGATAGTAAGAATTAAAGAAGCTATTCTGCTAACGTCCATAAAATCAATAATGAATTACAGGCTAGTTTTTATTCGATTTTAATGGCCTTTAATAGAGCAGTAGTAGGGAGTTACTGTTGAGAAGTGCTTCTGACGAAAGAATTGGCCTTCGTAAGGAGCTAGCTCTGACATTGACCTTATTTCTGCACAGTAATTTGTTAGAATGGAAATGTTCTGTATTTTTATTTCCTCAACAACAAAAATTAAAGTCGGTTTCGAACAAACAAGCCACTCCCCCTCCCCCATTCTTCCGTACCCTGGATACCTAATTTCTTTATCTAGAGTGTAAATGCATCGCTTTCATTTCACGTGTGTTTAAAAATACAGTAATACAAGTAGCGTAGGCAGGATTTTATTTCGGGGGAGGGGTCTGGGTATCAGATTTAAAGCTAAAGCTCAATTGTAAGCTGAGTAAAGAGTCCCATTTCGAGGGGTGGGGATGCAGCTCCCTCAAGCTACGGCCCTGAGATATGCGATAGGTGAGATTGAGACATAAACGGGTACGTCTCGGAGTATAATTTCTCTTATAAATAGTGGCGGATCCAGAAATTTTTTTTGGGAGGAGCTAAAATTTTTAAAAAGCTTATTTCACCCAATTAAAATGTACTATAAATTAAAATATTAGTCTAAACCAACGTATTAGGCTTTTGGGAGGGGCTAAGTAATAAAATATGATCATTTTAGCTATTTAAAGTGTACAATAAAGCAGAATGTTACCCTTGAGCAATCTCTTTGGGGGGGGCTGAAGCCCCCTAGCCCCTCCCCTGGATCCGCTACTGCTTATAAATATGCAATTACAAATTATTTTTAATTGGAGCTGCAAAAAAAGAAACTTAAAAACTAAGGAAAACAATGATTAAGGAAAAAAAAGTTTAATAAGATCTTGAAGATAACACATACATATGACGTTATGTAAGTCGAGTTATTACTATACTACAAAAGTAAATGTAATATTTCTAAATTAAAGCTAGTCTAAAATTTAGATTGTTACTTAACTTAAAAATTCCTTCGACGAACTGATCAGAAGTTCCTGAGGAGGGGATGACATCTTCCCCGTCAGTGGGGCGTGTGCCCCAGAACCCTCGCTGGTGCCTGTGTTAAATCAACATCTCCTAGATTTAGAAAGCTTAACAACTGCTGCGTCACCAAGCTTTCACGTCATTAGGCCTTCAAATATGACGTCATCACAATTTAACTTTCATAAAGCAAAACTATTTAAAATTTCTGGTGAGTGTACTCTCTCACAACAGCATTTTAATGATTTGAGATTGAAAATTTAATTTTGTGACAAAGGGAAAGTTTTTTTTACTGTTTATGTAATATAATAAGGAACTAGATCATAATGAATTGTTTTGGAGCGCAAAGGTATTTATTTTTTATCTTTAACTTAAGATATTTCTAATATTTGTAGCACTCACCAGAAAATTCAAATAGTTTTACTTTATGAAATTAAAACTGGGATGCCAGCATCACCTGAAGGCGTAGTGGTGACGTCAAAGTTTCAGTTTTTAGGCCTTCTGTATGTAGGAGGTGTTGGTTATATACGCCACTGTATAAGTACCTTTGTAATTGTATTATGTGTAAACTCATTTAGTACAACTGAATAGGTCAATTTGTTTTGTGTTTCTCTTTATTTTATAAAGGTTTATGTTATTTTATTTTTAATCGTTAATTTATGAAAATTACTATGAGAGCAACCAAAGTTTTACACTTTGATCTTAGCCAAAAGGCCAAGAAGCGATAGCGACCAAAGGAAAAATAAAAAAAAAACATTAAAGCAATCTCCCGCCCCCCCACCCCTTAATCGTAAATTAGTCTTCATTCTTGCTTCCAAAACCTAACGCGTCATCGATGCCCGCCTTTTTTCCTCTCATCTTTTACCGTCCGCTGAACCCCGGCGAAATTTGAGCCACCTCTAACCCTCTTATCTTTTTCCAATACTCATCACCTCTTGTCTTCCCCACAGGACATAATTTGTCCCAAGGGGAAGATTTTGAGCTGAAAGCTGAAGAAAAGCCTCAAAAAGCTGAATCACCACAAAATTTTGAGGTGCATCAGGATATTTCAACCACTTCAAATCCGAAAAACGAGGCACTACCTGTTTTGTCTGATTGAATAGGACATTTCCGCCTCTGGTGAGAGTAGTACAACACTAGTATACACTGTTTGAAGCAAGTTCCTGAAAGTGGATGTGTCAATTTTCTGCATGGAAAGTAGTGGTATTAGAAATACTCAAGTTTGAAAATGCTACATAAAAGTAAGTCAGAGAAGAGTGTCATTTCTTTAATTTCATAAAAGACTAGCTGAATGCCCCGTTCTTCGCACGGGAATGAATAAGGACTCTTTTTTATATTACGGTTTGTTGAAATTACTATTTATCATAATAAATAGATATAGCAAAATTGATATCGCAAAAAAATGTATGTGTTCAATAATATTGCTGAAGAATTTCATGGCGATCATTTGAACTGTGAAGAAGATGATTCGGCACAGCGCCATCAACTGTCGAAGTTTTTGCAAAATGGGTAGCATCAAAATCTTTTCATGTTCAAATTTCTATGTGTACCAATTTTCATAGAAGCAGTTTAACGGTCACGATACGCTGCATCGCCATCTAGTGGCAAATTAAAAGCAATACTACGCTAAAGCGCCACAAAGGGCGAGTTAAGAAAAATGGATAACGCAAAAATAGTGTGTTCAAATGTGTATATATACCAATTTTCAGAGCGGTTAGTTGAACGATCAAAAAGTTGATTGCTGAAGTGCTATCTAGTGGCGTGTTAAAATAATAAAGTGCTGCACACAGGGGCAGATTTGCCGAGTTGGGGGCTCTTGTCAAAACTTCATTAGGTTACCCTCTTTCGAAATTCTTTTCAAAATTTACAAATTTTTAAACTTAACGAACAATTTGGGTGGCCCCTTTTTGTTGGAGGCCCGAACACTAGCCCCAAATGTCCTCCCGGAAATAAGGCCCTGGCTGCAGTACCATCAAGTGATGAGTACAGTCGAATGAATACTAAAAAATATTCTCTCTGCTCAAATGTGTATGTATACCAATTTTTAAGGTGATTAGTCGAACGGCTTTGAATTTGGTGCGCTGCATCGGCATCTAGAGGCAAGTCATACCAAAACTGATAGCGTAAAAGAATTCTCCGTGCTAAAATATATGTGTGTACCAACTTTCATAAATCAGTTGAACGGTATTTTCATAGCAAACGGTTGAACGGTACAGAAGGCGAGATATAGCTAAACGGATGCCGCGAAAATATTCTTTTCGTTCAAACATCTATGTTTACGAATTTCCATGGCGATCAGTTGAACGGTCTTGAAGTTATTGGTTTGAAGTGACATCTAGTGGCATGTTATAGCAAAATGGATAACGCTAAAATTTTCTCCGTGTTCAAATATCTATCTATACCAGTTTTCATAGCGATCAGTTGAAAAGTCTTTATATCCTTCTACGCCAGCTATTGGCGAGTTAAGGTAATGATGTGCTACAGCACAATGAAGTAGCTGTTTATATCAAAATGGATAACACGAAAATATTCTCCGTGTTCAAGTATCTATATATATCAATTTTCATAGCGATACGGTAGCGATACGATAGTCCGGTCAAGAAGTTGGTGCGCTGCATTGCCATCTAATTGACGAGTTAAAGTAATAATGCGCTGCAGTGCCATCTAGTAGTGAGTAACAGCTAAATGAATAGTTAGAATAGAGTCTGCTTACTCAAATGTGTGAGTATAAAATTTTTTATGGCGATTGGTTGAATGGTATAGAAGTTTATGCGCTGCAGCATCATTTTGCGGCAAGTTATAGCAAAACGGATAGCGTAAAAATATTATCCATGTTCATATATCCATGTGTACCAATTGTCATCAAAATCAGTTGACCGGTACTTTCACAGCAAGCGCTTAAATGAAATAGAATTCGGCGTTCTGCAGCACCATTTAGCGGCAAGTTACAGCATGATGGATAGTGTAAAAATATTCTACTTCTTCAAATATCCGTGTGTACCAATTTTCGTCAAAATCGGTTGAATAGTATTTTCATAGCAAGCGGTCGAACAGAATAGAAATCGACGTTCTGCAGCGCCATCTAGCGTCAAGTTACAGCAAAATTGATAAAGAAAAAATATTCTACGTCTTCAAATATCCGTGTGTACCAATTTTCATCAAAATTGATTGAACGGTACTTGCATAGGAAGCGGTCGAACGGAATAGAATTCTATGTACTGCAGCGCCATCTAGCAGCAAGTCATGGCAAAACAGATAGTGTAAAAATATTTTCCGTGTTCAAATATCCATACGTATACCAATTTTTGCCAAAATCGGTTGAACGTTATTTTCATAGCAAGAGGGTTGAACGGAATATAATTCGACGTTATGCAGCGTCATCTAGCGGCAAGTTATGGCAAAAGGGATAACGAAAAAATATTCTACGTCTTCAAATATCCGTGCGTACCAATTTTCATCAAATGCGATGGAACGGCACTTCCATAGCGAGAGTCGAATGGAATAGAATTCGATGTACTGCAGCGCCACCTAGCGGCAATCTAGAGGAAAATGGATAGCATAAAAACGTTCTCCGTGTTCAAATATCCTTAAATGGCAATTTTCATCAAAATTGGTTGAATGGTATTTTCATAGCAAGCGATCCAACAGAATAGAATTCGACGCTCTGCAGCGCCACCTAGCGGCAAGTTATAGAAAAATGGATTGCGTAAAAATATTCTCTGTATCCCAATATCCATAAATGGCAATTTTTATCAAAATTGGTTGAATGGTATTTTCATAGCAAGCGGTCCAACGGAATAGAATTCGACACTCTGCAGCGCCACCTAGCGGCAAGTTATATGAAAATGGATTGGGTAAAAATATTCTCCATATTCAAATATCCATAAGTACCAATTTTCGTTAAGATAAGTTAAACGGTATTTTCATAGCAAGCGGTTGAATAGTATTCGAGTCCTGCAGCGCCACCTAGCGGCGAGCTAGAGTAAAATGATAGATTAAAAACCTTCTCCGTGACAAAAGACTTAAGTGTACCAAATTTCATGGTGATCGGTCAAGCGGTTTTGGAGTTTTTCAACGTCCCACACACCCAC
The DNA here is from genome assembly GCA_038373885.1 of Cheiracanthium punctorium. Lineage (NCBI taxonomy): Eukaryota > Metazoa > Arthropoda > Arachnida > Araneae > Cheiracanthiidae > Cheiracanthium > Cheiracanthium punctorium. The sequence continues at coordinate 14,346 of JAWZYV010001551.1, forward strand.
ATACATACACACAAACATTCATTTTTATATATATAGATGACATGTCCTACCGTGGCTGACGAGAAAGACAGGCTGCAGTTCTGACATTTTGGTCATATCCTTTTGCAAACTAAGTCATGTGACCTAGGAGAGTGTGGTCATGGTAATCCCAAAATAGCCAGAGTAAGATGGCCACATAACTTAGTTAGCAATAACTAAGCCACATAACGATGGCCACATAACGATGTGTCCAAAATGTCAGCACTGCAGCCTGTCTTTCTCGTCAGCCAGGGATCAGCCGTTTCAGCGGCAGAATGCTGTTTACAGGGGACGTTTTATCATAACCACATTGCGGGATTTCATACAGAACCAGTATCATACGTAATGTAATAAAATATGTACACGATTATTCTAACTACTACTTTTACGGGAAGATCAATCTCTTGTTACTTTTGCTATCTGTCGGATTAGATCAGTTTCTCAAACTGTGGGTGGCGACCTCAATTGGGGTCGCAAGACCTGTAGCAGGGGGTCGCCAATATTTTATCAATTTTTATATTCCTTTAACTAAAATGTTACTTATTTATAATTTTCATATTGTTCTTTGTCTTAAAACAAAAAATTAAAGTTAATGAATTAATACTGGAACCGTTTATTACAGTAAGAGTAATCAATAGAATAATTAGTCTGTCAGTTATAATAGTGAGAATAATTAGTCGGTCAGTTTCAATCACACATGAGTTTGATTAAACAATGCTTTTTGTGTCCCCTCATGAGCAACTATGGGAAGACCTCGGATTAGATTGATATCGGTTTTGAATTTTGAACATTCAGTTAAAGTGTAAAAAAAATTGTGGTGGGTAATTTTCAGAAATAAGAGGTAATGCATTGAAGGACTACGGAGAATTATCTGCACATGGGATCCACGCGGAGAGGATGAGATGCTTGCTCTCTGTGGGCATCGTCTGCTAATCGGTGGGGGTGCGGGGTCTATCTAACGATTTTTAACTTGTTTCGGAGGAAACCACGGTAAACTCCGAACGATTAGGTTATCGGACGCGCCCAGGATTTGAACTAGGCAACTTCAGTCTCCCAGTTCAGAGCGCATTTCGCTCGGCCAGTGGTGGGGCAAAAGAGTAAAAAGTTAGCAGCTATGCGTAGGAGTGTAGAGTATGCTAGGCCTATTTTTATTTTGCACAACTTTCCTGTATATTATATAAAAATAATGCACATTAACTGACAACCATGCATATACTCAGATTATTCTATTTTTCGTTACACCCTCTTTAAATCCGAAGTGCTAATATCATATCAACGTGAGGTTTTTTTCAATAAGAAAATTGCATATTCAATTGCTTGTTACCTAATTACCAATGTTTGCTCCAGGAAAAAAATTAGTTAAACGGAAGTTCCTAAAAGGAGTCTGCTAAATCGGAAAAAACAAGAACTGTTTGCTTAAGAATACGATAAGATAAAAAAGAACTCTTTAGTTAAGTGAGATGCCTTTTGATTCTGGGCATTTCTTAAGGAGCTATTTCCTTAATTGTTAAATAAATGACTCGGCTACTGTAATTAGCTAATTACTGTCCCGGGTGATTTAACAATTACAGAACTTTTGTTCTATTAAAAAGAAATTTAAATAATTTCCCAGTGTTTTGTCTGAGTGCATGGCGATTTTCCTTTGAGAACTGCATATACGCAGAAACTTAAGTCCGTTA
>JAWZYV010001552.1:0-16559 GCA_038373885.1 Cheiracanthium punctorium
GGATGATAAAAATCAGGAGAAAATTAACACATTATTAAAAATCGGGAGAAATGTATTCAAGATCAGGTTAGTAGGAGATCTATGAAAAATCGGGAATCTCCCACATAAATCAGGAGAGTTGGAAACTATAATCCTTAAGAGCATAAAAATTAGCATTTCTGAAGATTTGTAATATCTTGTATATAAAGTCCCATGCAAATGAGATAAAGCAAAATAACTTCAGAAGATTCCCTAAGTCCACGAGGATCAATTCCGAGCAGCAGAATAAATATTTGCAGCAAAAAGGAGGTATCTCCATTCTACGGGAGTGTGGAATTTACATGCACTATTTTGCAGAAAAAACAATATTCTTCGTTTGGTACCAAAAGAATTAACTCTATTTAAAAGCAAAGTGACGGATAGTTAAAATCATTTAAGAACAGGTAAGAACACATTAAAATCCGTATGTAGCACTATTGGTGGCGGCCACCACCTTCTTCAGCATAGGTCTTGGTTCCAAATGGCCAGCTCTCTTCCTCAGCAGGGCGTTCCACCCAGGATCGATCTGCGCATGCGTCATATCATTCACAGCGCCATCTGTGGTTATAATCTGTAGGGCTTCCATATTTAGGGCATAATGACTGTTTTTGTAATTGGCGAGTTTTTGGCTATTGTTAAAGTTGATTTCTATGGGGTGTTCCTGGGCTATTTTTGCGAGGGCAGTAGTGGTTTTATTGAATTTAATGTCAGTTTGATGTTCCTTTTTTCGGTCTTTGATTTTTCGTTTTGTCATGCCAATATAGTAGCCCTGTTTATTGGTACTATTGTCTGTAAAGCTTAGTTTATAAATACCAGCGGTTTCATCAGGATTGATATTATCTTTATCACTGCGAATGCGTTTGAAAATATTTTGATTGGGTTTTATGGGTATTTTGATATTTTTCTTTGCGGCTTCATTTGTGATTTTTAGGGAGGCTCCCCTGCAGTAGGGAATGGCATTGGTAAATTTGAGTTTCGGATTTTGATAGTTATTAATTTGTTCCAGTTTTTTGATTCTCTTTTTATAAAGGTTTTTTACTATTGAATTTGGGTACCCTGCGTTTTTACATTGGGTTTTGATAAACTGGAGTTCTTCATTGAGGAGTGTTTCGTTTGAGCATACTGTAATTGCGCGATTGATATAGGATCGTATGGCGGCTATTTTAAATTTGTATGGAGTTTTTGTATTAAAATGAACTATTTCGTTATTATTGGTGGCTTTTCTAACTTTACAGACAATAAGCTTTAACTAAGCAATAAACTAAGCTTTACAGACAATAGTACCAATAAACAGGGCTACTATATTGGCATGACAAAACGAAAAATCAAAGACCGAAAAAAGGAACATCAAACTGACATTAAATTCAATAAAACCATTACTGCCCTCACAAAAATAGCCCAGGAACACCCCATAGAAATCAACTTTAACAATAGCCAAAAACTCGCCAATTACAAACAGTCATTATGTTACAAAAACAGTCATAATATGGAAGCCCTACAGATTATAACCACAGATGGCGCTGTGAATGATATGACGCATGCGCAGATCGATCCTGGGTCGAACGCCCTGCTGAGGAAGAGAGCTGGCCATTTGGAACCAAGACCTATGCTGAAGAAGGTGGTGGCCGCCACCGATAGTGCTACATACAGATTTTAATGTGTTTTTACCTGTTCTTAAATGAATTAGCTCTAATCATTAGTTTTTATAATACCCAAGAGAAGTGAAGTATCCAGAAAAAATTATGGAAGGGGTATAAATTTTTTTTACTCCTTTTTCTTGTAAATTCATTAAAATTCTAATTGAAATATAAATATCTGCTATTAAAGGTTTTCTATTGGTCTTCAAATTGGATGCTGAAAAACCTTCCAATTTTTATACTAAAAAGGTTACTTAAGATATAATTTTAGAAAGTGCGAAACATCAAATTTTATATACCTTTAATTAGTTTAGGAAGATTTGGAGTGTTTAGGTGGATCAATTTTTTTACCAACTATGCGAAAAATTCCAGAGCTGGGGATCCAGAACTACCGCTTAATGTGTGGGTGCTCTACCAACGAGCTACTCTGGGAAGATTCCCAGATGAAGTTTCTTTCATTAGAACCATTGACACTCATCATCTTCATCTGCAAACCACAGATTAAACAGATGAAACAGTATTTCACAACAACTCCTCACAAATTAATTAAACCTTTATTAATTAAAGGTTGATCAAACTTGCGAGGTTTCTCACTTTCTAAAAATGTGTCTAATATCTGCAGCGTATCTAAGTTATTGCAAAATAATGTTTCATCTGAAAAAACACTCAAAATACTGGTGTTAAACGATAAAATAAATAAACTTTGTGAAAAAACACACATAAGATGTTACTTGTAACTTGAAATCAAGTTACAAGTAACATCTTATGTGTGTGTTTTTTCACAAAGTTTTTTATTTATTTTAATGTTTCATCTGCTCAATCTGTAGTTTGCAGAAGATGATAAGTGCCAACGGTTCTAATGTGAGAAATTTCATCTGAGAATTGTCCTCCAGTAGCTCAGTGAAAGAGCAACTGCACGTTAAGCGGTAGTCCTGGGTTCGATCCCCAGCTCTGGTATTTTTTGCATAGTCCATTAAAAAAACTGATCGACCTAAACACTCCAATCTTCCTAAAGGTTACATAGTGTAACAAAAATGAATGGTTTTGTTTGTTTGTCATGAGAGGACAAACAGGATAGCTGGTATCCTCTAATTTGTTGTTTAGAAGTACATAAAACCTTTCTTGAGCTTAATGGCACAATTTAGATCATTAGAAATGGGGAGTTTTGAATACTGGCACCTCTCAGTGCTAGCGTAGAGAGCAAGCCCCCCCCCCTTCCGGTGCCATATAAGCTTTTGTACTGTGAAAGAATGCTTGTATATTTTAGAAGCTAAACAATTAAACAGATCTATTTTTATTTTTTTACTTGTAGTTAAAAAAATTATTTTTGTTTAATGAAATTTAATGCATGATCTTAAAAATTCTGTTCCATACCTGTATTAAACTACAAAAGAAAGAATTATAATTTCATTATAAATAGTCAAAAGGGATTTACTTTTTATTTATCAATCTCTAAAAGTAATTTAACTTGAACTAAAACAACAACAACAACAAAAAAAATGACTTAATATTAAATGATTAAAACAAAACAAAAAGGCATTAAAAATATATTTGGAAAAAAAAATATAACTCATCTATCATAGGTATCTTATCAAAAATCGTGGTTAAAATTTATTCTTCTGCCAGTAGTGTACACATAAAATTAATATTTTTACTGTTTATATTTTAAGTAAATTTTTATGTACATAGATGTAAATATATTCAGTTTTTATAAATTATAAGTCAATTTTTAAAAAATACTTTAATGATGTGTGAAACATGTTTGCAATTTATTGTTCTGATGTCATCATATTAAAAAAATGAAAAAACACACTTAACTAAATACAAGTTTAGTTTCCGATATACGGCAAAATCAATAATATCCTTTACATCCCTAATTTTAAATCCTAATAGCATTTTAGACTGTAAATCTCAATCACTGACATTATGGGTGCGTTATATGCAGAAGCATTAAAACTTGTTTTTTTATAACTGTTTTGCTTATTTAACCTTACAACTTATTGAATTTATGTAATTTATATATATTTATTTATTCTAGCAAACAAGGGCAGAAAAATCTCTAAAAGTTTACATTAAAAAAAATAATAATAATTTATGAATCTCTCATGGTTGATTTTTTCACATGCCCAATTGGGAATGTTGGAAAAAAATAAATTATGGCTGAAAATGTTACATTTTAAATTGGCCCGACATGCCCCAGGCACGTCGGTCAATAGATTTTTCTGGCCCTGATAGCAAATGTAATATTGAAAACAAAAGAAAATCTCTACACATGAAATTAAAGAACACATTATTTCACTATTTTTAACACATATTTAAATTCACTCAAAGCACCGTTCAGCCCCTCCACCCCAAAAAAATATGAGAGTAACATCCTACTTCAACCCAGAAGTAATAACAGAAAATTTGCTCATGCGTGATGCACAGTACAGATGAGTTCAGGCTTATTTTTGAAAGCCCAAATAATATTATATGTCAGAGCCTGAGCTCAAAATTTAAGCAAATAGATAAATAAAAGTCAATTACTACATTGATAGAATATCATAAATATTGCTGTTTGAGCAAATTAAAGACAAATGTAGTAGCAAACTCGATAATCAAATACAAATAATAAAAACGCTTCAATTTTTATAAAAAATTCTAGAGTGGTCGCATTAGTGCCAAGCATTTGTATGTACTTTGATATATTAGATACAGAAAAATGAGAGTCAATAATCTTATATGATATTGACACTCAAAAACGTTATATTTAAAAAACATTCAGAAAAGAAAGTTTGCATATTATGTTTAGAATGTTTATTTCTCCCATGAATCACTTTTTAAAAGCTGTTTAAAAGGAGTATGTTCAATAAAGGAAAAATTTCTCATGAGTTGGAACACAGTTGTGAATTACAGACTCCGAGCCCGGTTCGAGCTGAGCCCATCTCATCTCTAATGCACACCACTTAAAACTAAACTGTGAAAGGAGTCTCTTATGAGTGGCAGTCACTTGAAAAGTAAACAAGTACCTAGTTAGTCACCAGAACCATAGATCATTACAGCATTCAGATTCGCATAATCGATTTTAACACAAAATCCATATCTAAATTCACACATCCAAAAACGAGGAAAAAGAAAACACTATTATTACAATATACCTAAAAAAAGATTTCCCCTGTACTGGAGGCTCGGACCTCACCGGATTCCATCTTTTAAAAAATCTGACGTGGACAACACATGACTTCCTGGCACATCTATTAAATCAAAAATATTTTCACCACACTTCATCTATACTTTTTTTGTTTTAAAGAGATGAAATACTGCAGTTATACCAAGGCATAGCAGTTTCTAACTAAATATTTGAGATATAGCCAAGCTGGGTTCAATTTGAAAGATTTGTTTTTGGCACTTTATTTCATGATGTTTCGCCAAAAGCCACCATGGTAGCGATAGTTTGCTTGATTTTAGCTCAAATAGTGATTGACCACAGACTTTTAATGAATTGAAAGTATCCATAGACCTTAAAGCATTTAAAGTCTTTTGGTTGACCCTGTAAATAAATTACACAGTTGATTGCATCAGAAAAGAGTTGCACAATTGTATGTTACAATACAATCTAAAATCAAAGTCTCAACATTCTACCTTAAAAAATTTTAGAGTTATATGAAATATGTAAGTATTTTTGGAGCCAAATTTGGCGATATTTTGGAAAAACTCACCATGGTTGATAATATTTAACGATTCTTTTACGGGTTAGCTGCCTAAAATATGTTGCACATGCTAAAAAATTAAAGTTTGCAATTTTGTTGCATGTAAATCGGTTAATGTGTTAGAAACATTTAAAAATTCCTCTGACCAATGCAAATGATGGCATGGCACAACAGTTCGAAATAGACGCGTGGTCGGTCAAAATGGGTCGTACATGCATTTATATGAACGTGCATGTTGGCATACGATGAGATGCATCGCAAAAATTCTTAAAAGTAAATTTATAGGGAGTCAAAATCTGAACCCCGAAATTTTTTGCGATTACATTACTTCCTTATACTCCGTACAAGAAAAAAAAAAGGGGGGGTGTGGGGGTGAGGAAGAAAATCTGAAACACTTTCAGTTTTTAAATATGCACCAAAATGCTGGAACAGCTTTAGTGTTGCCCACCTGCCATTCTTGGCACCCCCCCCTTTCTTTTTTTTTTTGTCAAATCTTCGCCAAGTAGTGCTGTGTTTTGTAAAAGGTTTGCCTTTCAGACTCTTGACGCAATTCCCTAGTTTCAGAATGGCAGACATCTTGCTTCCAGACACAAAAAATGCCGACATAAAACATTACACTTTCATGTACAGTTACAACGATATTATTATCACAGAGCTCATAAAAAGTAAATGCATTTCATTTGCTATAGCTTTTAAATGTTCATATTTTTCATTAATTTTAAAATTATCACTTTATTTCCCCCCCCCCCCCCAACAAAAGCATTTTTATAACAACTAGTGGCTACCTGTCACTCCGTCCGTACCGTCTTTAGAATTAGGTTCTGAGAGAAATGAAGCATGCGTGAACAACAAATATGTTTGCAACAAAAGAAACTGCATTTAAATATTATTTGCTTTTTACTTGCTTTAAATGAAGTATAATGCATGGTAGTATACTTCATTTAAAATAACAGAGTATGCAGAGTTACTAAATTTAGATTTTATTCAGGCATTTGGCAAATAGAGACAGTTCCGACAGTATTTGCAAACTGTTTTGTAAAAGAAATATTTATGCTATATGCATGAATTTTAGCCTATGATAATCAGGAATAGAACAAGCAGCTTTCTATTAGTGAAAAAGTTTTAGAGAGCGTAGTGTATTGGAATTATTTTGAGTGTTCGTGTAAAGAAACTATTTACGCTACATGCATGAATTTTAGTCTATAATACTCAAGAATAGTGTAGCTTACTATCAGTAAAAAAAGTTTAGGAATCGGTTCAGTACTTACAGAGATACACGTAGAGTGTAATGTAATTCTTATGTGCATTCCTGTAAAAGAACTATCTGTGATATATGCATTAAAGGTAGCCTATAACACTTAGGGTGCCACCATTGCCTAAGAAGTTCTGCTCTCAAAACTGCAAGGCGGGAGGTGCCAGGTTCAAACCCCAGTCGACCTAGCTGCTCGCAGTTTTCCGTGGTTTTCTAAAAAACCTCGCGTAAATACGGGCTAGGATCCCTTAGAAAGTCCCCCCCACAGAGGAATTCCCCATATAAGCCTAGGATCCTAGTGCAGTCAATCGGTCTTAATACAAAAACAAACAATAATACTCAGGAATAATGTAACTTTCAATCAGTGAAAAAAGTTTTAGAATCAGTTTAGTAGATACAAAATTTCCACAGAGCGCAATGCATCAGAATTATTTTGAGTATCTTTGTAAAAAAATTATTTATGCTATATGCTTGAAAGGTTACCTAGTACGTTATCTTAATTACAAATTTTTTCATATCTGTTTAACCATTTGTGTGATTCAGTCAAAAACATCCAAACACACAAACGTACACATTTATATTATTGGTAGGATTTGGAAATCTATGAACTTAGAAACACATCTGGACTTTTCTTGGTACTTACGTATTATCCCGGGGGTCATTCCTGCCAAACTGTTTTTTCGTCAGAGTCGCCAATCGTATTCAAAACCATTAATAATTTCATGTGTCCGGCATTTATCTTGGTAAAAATCCGCTCGTCTTGTTGGACCGCTGGGATAATATGTAAGTACCCTTTTCTTTACTTATGCTTTTTAATTTGGTGTAAAATCAACATAATTTCCATACCAATTCATGTTTTTCATATGCATGTGATTTTGCAAATAGAATTTCTGCTTTATTTCAAAAGCATAAATCATTTTGTGCGGGTGATAAAACAGTTTTTAATTAATAGTTAGAAAAGTAATTAAAATTTCAAAATTCTGAGCCTCAGGTGCACTTTACCGAAGTCATGGGCTCAGTCATGCTCAAATTTTCAAAGCTCTGCTTTCTGTAGATTTATATATTATAGACTACCATCTCACGATGAGTATTGATTATCGTGTTTACAGGAGTAATAGTTTTTTTACAGAGCTACATGACTACAGAGAGGACGAAGTCATGCTCAAATTTTCAAAGCTCTGCTTTCTGTAGATTTGTCTGGAGAACATTCATTTTTATTATTGCAGATAGATAGACATAAGCTTGCTAGACACAGTTGGCATAAAACTGGCATAATTTCCGTGGTATTTAATGTTTTTCAGATGCATGCGATTCTCCATTGAAGTAATAGCATTCCTGTTAGCTCAAAACATGAATTATTTGATATGGGCAAAACTCGCCAAGCATGGCAACGTAAAAACATTTCAATCAATAATTAAAGTAATTAAAAATCTGAAATTCCAAGTAGCCTATAGCTTTCTCCAGAGTCCCATCTATATCTAAACCAAAATTCATCATAATCGATTCAGCGGTTTAAGGGTGAAAGTGTCATAAACAAACTCACTTTCGCATTTATAATATTAGTTAGGATGCAAACAAAAAATCTCAGCAATCTCTAGTCAACGCAAAACTCCCTAAAGCTTAAAATTAAAACTCTCCCAATTGATATCCCTTATTATCTCAAAGTCATTACACAAATATATGCTATTGTAAAAGGTGTATTCAAAAAACTTAAATTCAGAATGAAATACGGGTTTCCATCAATAAAAGGCAGGCATCTTGTTTCTAAACATAGTATCGTTGATAATAAAAACCTATTTAAACAAAATTCCTCGTAAACTCATACATGAAATATCTATTTGCAACCCCTAACTTTCCCACTAACTCAAAAACTCAAACGTAAAATGCCTAATCAAAAAAACTTAGCTTTTAACTTCGATGCAAGTCCTGAAAAATCTGATGTTTTAATTATTAAAAGCTGCATATTCTGTAAGTTTGTGCCATCTGTCGACTGCTTTGTAAATAAAAACTCAATTGTTTTTTTTTTAAATAAGAGGGGTTTTTTTTGTATATTATAGGAACAGTGTTTTTTGCACGATAAAAAGTAGCCTGTTTGGTAATCCAGGAGTTTAACTGTCTCATTCCAATTTTCATCCAAATCCGTCAAACCATTTCAACGTGAAAGAGTAACAAACATTGAAATTTATACTATTACTAAGATGACAGCCATACAGTAAGTATGAGATTCGGGTTGCACAAGTGACTTGCTGGGATTACCATGAAGCCTCGATAGACTACAATACTAATGAAAGTAGCCAGCTAGGCTACTGACCAGCATCGAATTAGATATATACACAGCAGAGAGGCAGAAATCTGCACACGATAATTTTATTGCGGAATCCCAGCAGGGATAGCATAGATTTCATAGTATGCAAACATTCATATTACATTTAAAACAATAAAAGATGTTACTACCAGCAGTTATCAGTGGTCAAATGTATCTTATGTCTATTTATTCTGTGTTCTTAACATTTTGGAAGCTATTATCGACAATAATTTAAGACAAACTCTTCATATTTTTGTAGAAGCCGAAGATTGAAAATCCAGACTTTTATTGGTGCAGAAGATCATTCATTATTTCAACATTATAAACTGCAAAAAACTGCATTTATCTGCATTTCTGAATAGTCAAAGATTGCAATTACAGTTGAACCCCATTATAATGAACATGGTATGTAACAAACTCATGAATCTAATGAATGAAAACTGTGGTCCCGATGTTTTAATGGTTCGGATATAGCAAAAAAAACTTTTTATCCCTTGAAGTTCATTATAACGGGGTTCTACAGTATCTTTAGCATTACAATAGATCGTAGCTATATAATTTTACAGTGTTATGAAATCATTAAAATTCATCCATGTTTTCGCATCATCAAATATTAAATGATTTTTAGAGACGAAAATGATATTTATGTGCTGCCTGCAAAAGATTATTACTGCCATCATAAAAAATGTGATCATTCGTATTTTCGTAGAAGCAAAAGGTAAAAATTATCACCATTTTCAGCAATGCAAATGAAAGCAATCCATTATTTTGGCTGAGGAAATTTTAAAAAATAAATAAAATTATGGTACTGCAAATGATTGCAATCCACTATTTTGGTATTGCAAACTGGGAAAAAAAGTTTTATAGTGCTGCAAAAGATCGCAACCCTCTGCATTTTTGATATCAAAAAATATTGTAACCTATAACACACACGTGAGCAAATATAAAATTTTTATATCTGCCAATAAGCAGATGATAATCATGCTTTTTGTTTACACCAGAAAAGCATAGTCATTAAGGAATATGGCAGATTTTAGGTCGATAGATTTATGCCATATTATATATGTTATCGTTAAAGTATGAAATCCGTTATTTTATAGAATACCTAGTTATTCCATGAAATAACTGATCGTGTCCGTTAAAGTGTAAAATTCTCTTGTATTTCATGGTTTAAACTATTATTTCATAGAATAACGATCTGCAGCCCGTTAAAGTGTAAAATAATCTATATCATATATCTCGCTTTTTAGTATAAGGTACATTTACATTTTGTTTAACAATATGGAAAGTAGCGAGGAAAAAAAATATTAAATTCGAATTCAAATAAAAATAATTTTTGAAGGACGGCAAAAATACCAAAGCATAAAACAACGAGCATACTTTTTTGCCATACTCTCAAAATGTCAAAAACAAATACATTTACCTTCCACCCTTACTGCATTTATGAACTATTCTAGGCCATAGGGAGAGAACTTGTTTGTTGTCATTATTTCATTTTAGATAAATTGTTTATTTTACACTTTAACTGTCTCTCATTAGTTAATTTATAGAATACCTAGTTATTTCATAGAATAACTAGTTAAAGTGTCAAATTATTAACATATTACACACTTTAATGGATACGATCAGTTATTTAATGGAATAACTAGGTATTCTACGAAATAACTGCATTATATACTTTAACAGTAACATATTATATACTCATATTGGGTGTCCCAAAAACACTGAACTAGGCTTTTATTCTTAATGTTGATGATAGATATACAGAATAAATTGCTAAGTTAAAAAAAAAGCACAAAATTTTATGGTATTTATTAAAATTTACCAAAATCTAAATCAATACAAAAATTAATTTTTCATGTAGTAAAATGTGCCCCATACATTACTTGGGTTATGTACAAAATTTGAGCATTTCCTTTTAAAAAAGCTCAGAGAAATGAAAATAAATATATGTTGACTTTATTAAATGGATTTCGAAGAGAAATATCATACCCAAAGATTTTGTTTCAGGGACTGCACACAAAATATGAAATAAAGCAATGATGCTATTGTTATAATTGGTAAAGTATATCCCTTTATCAACTTTGTTCAAACATATCTCTGAGCCTATGTTTATGGCAAAAGGCTGAGATTTTGTACATACCTAATTAATCTATGGGGCACATTTTACTATGTGGGAATTTTTCTATGGGGAACCTTGTAAAAATTTTAACACCATATGGCTGTTCTTTTTTTTTTTTTTTTTTTTTTTTTTTTTTAATAACTTTATAACTTACTGTACATGTCTATGATTAATATTTAAAACAAGCGCACAGGTTAGTGTCTTTAGGACACCCTGTATATGTATGTATATATAAGAGAGAAAGAAAGAAACCTGTACATAATGCTGTAAGGACCTAAAAATATATAATTATAGACAATTTAGTATGGTAAACAGATTGAGTTTTAGAACTTTATTTACGCAAAAGAGATAAAATTCTGAAAGAAAATCACAGAACGTAAGCACCCGATACTGACCAAAAATGAAAATTTTTGAGCTATCTGTAAAAAAAACACCACTTAGTCATAGCTAAAATGCAGTAGAACAGGGTTTCTCTTTCCTTCTCTGGTGGAACACTTATGAGGAACTGTGAATTTTCAGTCTCCACACTATTGCTTTGGAACACCAAAATGTTCCATTTTGGAAAGAGAGACTGCAATAAGTGTCAGTATATTTTATGTCTGCCTGGCATTCATGCAGACACAGAATGGTCTTTTCCCTTAAGAATGAGTTACGAACCATATATGCTCACAATCGGTGGCGCACACAGGATTTTCTTTTTGAAGGGTTCCAGCCCATAAAACTGCGACACCATCCACCTGAAAAATGCGGATTTCTTATAGTACCCCCCCCCCTTTTACGGTGTTTATTCATCTTAATTACTGAAAACAGGAATTTGATAATGCGTTCCAACATATTTTAATGTAAAATTACATGACGGTTTAACGAAGGAAAATTGATAACTCTTTTGGGTGGGGTCCGGACCCCTCCCTTGTGTGCGTCACTGCTCACAATAGTAAGTTTTCAGATACTGTGTCAGAAAATTTAATCTGTCTTAAAATCTGCTATAACTATAACAAAGTAAATTCAGTAAGATCCTGCATCCAAGCTCAGCCTGTGGCTGTCGACTAACGGTCTGGAGACTTGGCCGGTTTTCTCCAGATGTAACGTGCATATGCATTAGAGCTCCTTAAAAAGTCCTCTGTACTACTACAATTTCAAACATTCGGCAGCATAAAAAATCACGCATATAAATATACATTGCATGACAGTTTTGCATTCAAATTGTGCAACCCACCATCCATGTAATAATATGAAGTAAGCTAACTTAAGAAATTTAATAAAGCATTCTATTATTGAATTAAAACAAACTAAATTGTATAGTTAAATACAGTAGGGGACCCGAAATCCGGAACTTTTTTTTCTGCAATTTTTTTTCCCCCTTATCGTTTTTTTTTTTTTCTCCCCTTCCTATAAGCATAAATAAACGGATATTATTTTCCTTTTTGTTCCTCATTTTCTTTGAAAGATCGTTTTCAATTGAATATACGTAAAAATAAGAAAACCTGTTAAATTGGGAAGAATTTCGTCGATCGCCGCGAAGCGCAGGGAAAGGAGGGCGCGGGCGCGTACCAGGAGAATGATCGATCACATCTACTCACGTCTTTCTTCGCTTTGCGATCGGCGAGTTGCTGTTGAAAGCATTTCCAGAGAAACAGCAGTCTGCCTTTATTGGATAGATCCGCAATCCTGCTGGACAAATATCCCCAAAAATATTATTACAGGTGGGCGGGATTTGAAGTAAAGGGATGTCCAGTCCGTAGTCATCTGTAAATAAAGGGAAATTTTTGTTCTTGGAGGGAAACTTTTCTGGAAATATGGTAATGCTAAGTGTGAATAAGAATTGCCGAACTGAACTGAACTGGACAGACTAGACATCCGATTACTCTAGTACTAGCTTCCAGTCCTGTTGACGATAGTTTACAGAATGGCGCCAAAGCGGAAGCACGTGTCTTTAAGCATTTCTGATAAAGTGAATTTATTACGCAAACTAGATAGCGGTACTAGTGTTAAATCTTTATGCCAGGAATACGGAATTGGAATGTCCACAGTCTACGACATAAAAAATCATAAAGATAAATTATTAAAGATGTTTGCGGGAAGTGACCGTCCGGAATTCATGGCAAAGCGGAAGACTCTGCATACGTCTAAGTGTCCTGACATAGATAAAGTGTTAATCGAATGGATAAGACAACGAAGAAGCGAGAAATTTCCCCTGGATCGTGCTACGATTATTACCCAGGCTAAAATGTTCCACGAACAATTGCATATCACTGTACCATGTGACTACAGTACTGGATGGTACAATAAATTTAAAATTCGTCATGGACTGAAGTTGGTGAAAGTATGCGGGGAACAAAATTCGGCAGATTTGGAAGCGGCAGAAAATTTCGCAGAAGAATTCACCGAAATGGTTTCATCTGAAAATCTGAGCCCTGAACAAATTTTTAATGCGGACGAGACCATGCGCTGTTTTGGCATTATATTCCCCGTAAAACGTATGTGTTTGCAGGAGAAAGTTCAATATCTGGATTTAAGGACTCGAAGGAACGCATAACGGTGCTTGCTTGCGCGAATGCTGCAGGTACCCATAAAAGCAAGTTGCTTGTTATTGAAAAAAGCAAACGACCACGTGCACTGAAAAATGTTAAAGTGTATCCCGTTCACTATCAACACAATAGAAGAGCGTGGATGACAGCCAACATTTTCAAAAATTGGTTCGAAAATGTTTTTGTGAAAGAAGCTCGGTCCCACTGCAAAAAAGTAGGACTTCCAGATGACTGCAAGATTGTATTGCTGTTAGACAATTGTACAGCACATACAGCATCTGGTATAAAAAGCAAAGATAATGTCTTTGTATATTATCTCCCGCCCAACAGCACGTCAGTTATTCAACCTCTAGATCAAGGCGTGTTGAGAGCTCTAAAATGTGCTTACAAAACCGAATTTTTAAAGCAGATGTTGAATGCCTGCAACAATGGCTTGAATATCTTGGAGTTTCAAGCTGCATTTACAATCAAAGATGCGATCTGGAAAATAGCCGATGCATGGAAGTCCCTCAAAAGTGAGGTTATTGTGCACTCATGGCACAAAATATGGCCCCAGAGCATCTTTTTTGATGAAGACAAGGATGCTGATTTCGGGGGATTTAGTGTTTCTTCAGAAAATCTTTTAATTTCTGATTTAGTAAGGTATGCAAAGGACAGCGTATCTAAAGAAGTGATCGACGAAGAATGCATTCAAGAATTATTACAGGCTGAGGAAAATGCTCCGGCTGTCCACCAGCTTACGGATGAAGAAATTGTAGATTTAGTGCTGGAAAAACCAGAAAATAATGCTCATGAGAGCGAAAATAGTTCCGATGATTCTGAGGAGGACAACACACCTAACGTCTCTATAGATGCATGCATGAAAATGACCAGAGACTTGATTAATGTCTTAGAAAAAAAGAATTTTATTGCTGGAGAGCATATTGTAAGTTTGTATAAAATTGAAGAAGTGTTACAAAAAGAAAAACGAGATAAAATGAAGCAATTAAAAATAACAGATTTATTTAAATAAATAAAATATAAAGGTATGCTCATTGATTTTTATTTATTTGTATGTTTAATAAATTAGAATTGCATTACCGTTAGATCTTGTACGGTAATTTTTGATTTCTCGTAACGTAAATATATTCTATGCTATTATAGAATGACTTGCTTTAATGGGGAGAAAATATGTGTCCTTTACGCACGCACACACACACACGGGCGCAGCTTCAAGTGTTGATGATTCATCTAGTCTGTTAAATGTAAACAAAGATGAACGGGATTTGGTCTGCTTAATGACTGTTCCCCCCCCCCTTCTCAAAGTACTGCGGATGTGTGAAAAAAGGTTGGGTTACGTAATAAATTGCTAGGCAGAAATCTTTCCTCCGAGTACGCAGATCAACGGGCTGAGGAAAGGCGACAGTTGATCCGAAAATTGCGCAACTGCTCTATCCGTCCTTCCGTATCCCGCTGAATTGCGGTGTAGGATGAGTTATTTCAATCGGAAACTATGTATGAAAAAATGTTAAGTAAAATTTTAAGATTATATAAGTTGCATATTTTCAGCCAATTTAGTTGCAGCAATCGTCAAATCCGTCTGAAAAAAATTCTTGCTCGGCTCGGTAACATAGCTTTCGAATTTTTTAATGGATTTTACTTCATCTTTAACATACTGTATTATTCATTCATTCATTTTTTTTTAATCAGAGATATATAATCATGTGCATATTTTTAAAGTTTTTATTTAATAGAGTTTCAGTTAATATTAACGTCATAATAGACGCTAAAACGCGGAAGGACCTATGCTACAGCTTACCTCGGAAGACTTCCGGAAATCGGTAAAGTTCGCAGCCGGTATCCCAAAATCCGGAAAATTCCGAAATCCGGAATGGGTCCGGTCCCGAGCATTCCAGATTTCGGGTCCCCTACTGTATTATAAAATATAGTATTGCTCTTTTAAAGCAAAAAAATATGATTAATAACATGTCCACCAATATCAGAAGGCAAAAATAGTATCATTTGTAGCATCACTGACATAAAAATGTTGCCAGTTTAGCAGCCATTTTCTTCATTTCAGCTGCCAAAATAGCATTTTCGCATGATTTTGTAGTTAAGATATAAACATATGCCATTTAGCTTCATTTAAGAAGGAATGAATAAAATAAATAAAAAACTTCATGAGTTGTATTGATACAAGAAATATAGTGCTTTTTATAGCACAGTTAAAAAATAGATTAGAATGTTTCATGAATGTCCAATAGCAAATTTGAAAAGAAAAGGGAGTTGACAAAAAAAACGAAATCTGATTTTCAAGAGAGTCACCTGGAGTAAGGTACAAGTAGCTAAAAACTTTAGTATGAAAATGCCATTTTTTTTATTTTCATCAAAAAAGTAGCCAAACTCGTCTAAAATTTAAATTAGTAGAAAAAGTCTCTGGTGGACACCCTGGATTAAGAACTTTACTTTTTTTCAAATGTTTTGTCTCTGATAATTTAAGAAGAGTTGGTAAATAAGACGCTTTCAGTTATACGAGATTTCTAATCGGTCCCTTAAAACGTACTGGATCAACATTTCCCAGATAAAATAATGAATACATTAACGTTGGCGCTTCTTATTGCAAGCAAAAAATCTTGAGTTGTTGGCAAGCAGAAATATCCATTTGCGTAAGATAGATCATGTTGCAGCGCAAGTCCACTGTATATCCAATCTTTCTAATCTTCTTCAAAAAGAATAAAGTCAGATACAACCAGGAAGTGTCAAAATTTAATGCACTCTCCAAAAATCAATTAAAAAGGGACAACCAATGATAAAAACTTGCAGTTTGCATGGATAGGATCAAAGGAATACAGGATATTTTTATTAACAAAAAATTTTTAGTCCAAAATGTTATAGATGGCATTTACACACCAATATAATGAAACTCAAGTTTCTGATAAAAAGAAAATCAGATTTCTCATCTTATTTGTGCAAGCTGCAAATTTTCATGAATTATTCCTTTTTAATGAAAATTTAGAACTTTAAGTTTG
>JAWZYV010001553.1:0-17285 GCA_038373885.1 Cheiracanthium punctorium
AAAATATAACTTCCCGCTTTTTATTGCATAACATCGCAACTAGCATCCCGCTTGAAGATTTAGGAACAGAATTACAAGCTGAAAATAACCTCAAAATCAAAGAAATTCGCCGCTTTACAAAAAAAAGTCCCACTGGAACAGTTCCTACAGAAACGGTACTGATCACCATTTTTGGTACCAATATCCCCTCTGAAATAAAAATATTTTACATGATTGAGAAGATAAAAAGATTTTATGATCGCCCTCGACAATGTCTAAATTGTTGGCGTTTCGACCACATAGCCCAAAAATGCAAATACGAAGCTGTTTGCAAAAAATGCGCCAGAAATCATAATTTTCTAAGCTGTCAGTCAACACAACAGAAATGCAGCAATTGTGATGCAGCACACGAGGCTTCCAGTATTACACTGCTGGCCACCCAAATTGCAACACCAAGAAAAACAAGAGATATCACAACAAAATTTATTGTGTAGATAACATGTTGACCAAGTAACAAATGATTAAATTTACAGCATTCTATGAAGCGTGGTTCCTGCCAAAATCAGTACCCAGAGTAGCCGCCGTTGTTGGAGATCACAGCTGCCACACGCCTCGGCATTGATTCAAAGAGACTTTGAATGTGTTCTTGGGGTACAGCAGACCAAGCAGCTTCCACACGTTGCCAAAGTTGATCTGGTGTGACAGCTGGGGATGAACTCTGGGTCAGTCGTTGAGCAACCATGGATCACATGTTTTCTATCGGCGAAAGATCCGGAGAGCGCGCCGGCCAGGGAAGCAATTCAATCTGGTGATTGACGAAGAACCCTTGGACAATGCGTGCCACGTGTGGCCGTGCATTATCCTGCTGAAATATGGCTGTTGGCAAGCCCTGAAGGTAAGAAAGGACAACTGGCTCCAACACCTCGGAGATGTAGCGCTGGCTGGTTAAAGTACCGGCAATGCGTACTAGAGGAGTGCGAGAGAGATATCCGATACCGCCCCATACCATAATACCCGGTGCAGGACCAGTGTGACGGTGCATAATGCAGCTGTTCAGCATCCTCTCTCCACGGTGTCTCCAGACTCGAATCCGACCGTCGTGGTGTTGCATACAGAAGCGTGACTCGTCAGTAAAGAGAATTTCATTCCATTCTGTCGTCCACATCCTTCTTTCATCGCACCATTGGCGGCGGAGACGTCTGTGGTTCCGCGTCAGAGGTAGACAAAGCAACGGACGTCTTGCGGACAGACCATTCTGCTGTAAACGACGTCGAATGGTACGCGCAGACACTGGATGATGCGTTACAGACTGAATCTGCTGTGATATGGTTCGTGATGTGACTGAGCGGTCCGTCACTGCCATGCGTACAATCTGCCTGTCATCACGTGACGTGGTGCACTGAGGTCGATGCGGTCGATCACGTCTGTCCGTCGTACCCTCCTGCACCCAACGATCACATATCCGCATCACAGTTGTTTGGTTTCGTCCAATACGACGACCGATTTCCCTGAAAGATAACCCACAATCTCGGTATGCCACTATCCTTCCTCTGTCAAACTCGGATACTTGATCAAAAGATGATCGTTGTTTCCTACGAGGCATAATTTATCGTTTTTTTGAAAAAAAGCAAGAAAAACACAATTGCTGTACTTGAAACCGTCGAAATCTCCAAGCCTTAAATAGCGCTTTGAGGTGGCGCCACAGGCGCGCTTGATGTGCGTCTGCGCTGAAATTCTAATCATTTGCATATCTCACCTCAGCTAATGCATGTTGTAAATTTCATATTATTTGCATGCTTCCTTCAGGGTGTTGCATTTACGATGGCCAGCAGTGTAATTGCTCGGCGAGAGCTACAGAAATAAACCTTCTTAAATTTAAAACTGACAATAACCTCTCCATCACCGAGGCAAGGCGGCGCTTTCAAGCTCCCGCAAATCAAAAAACTTTCGCGACTGCTTTGAAGAACGATATTCACGACAAGACCCTTGTCACCGGAAACAACTCTATTTCTCAGAAAGACTTAGAAGCTACCCTCGAGCACTTCCTACAGCGCTCCCAGGAGATTATGACTAACGACCTACAGCAACAAACTCATATATTCCTACAGGCTCTTGGAAGTCTAATGCAGAATTTCTCTGGCTTAGTCCAGGAACATGTTATCACCACAGTTGAAACTACTAAATCTGAGGATTATACATCACCAGAACGGAAAACGAAAAAGCCCAAAGCGGGTCCCTCTGGAAAAACTCAGAACATACTTCCAACATATCGACCAGACCAAATTTCTCAAAACACTCTCAAAGACTCTCGAACAAATTTTTAGCATTGCCGACACTGGCCCGCCGGTATCGGCTTTGGGCCTGGAAAACATGGACGGGGAATTCTAGTTCCCCCCCCCTTTTTTTTCTTCTTTCTCGTTGTTGCCCCTTTTTCGTTTGCGGGTTTTTTTCTTGTTTTTTCCCTCCCCCTTTTTTTCGGGATGGCTGCTAATTTTTCCTTTTCTGTGGTGCAATGGAATGCAAGGGGCATTCGTTCAAAGTGTCATTGGCTTAAATTCCGTCCGTTTTCTACCGCTGACGTAGTGGTTTTGCAGGAATCCTTTCTCAAGGCTAGCGACTCCTTTAATATGAAAGGGATGGTGGTTTACAGGCAAGATAGACCTGGGCGGGGTGGGGGTCTCCTCACTGCTGTCCACTCTAAATTACCCTCTGTGCAAGTTGACATTAGTAGTTGCTCAACCAATGAAGTAGAAAGTATGTGTGTTAAAATTTGGATATCGTCTCGGTGGATTTACATAGTCAATGTGTACTGTCCGTGCGGTCGGGTCACTGGTACCTGGTTCCGTGACCTTATGAAGTACATTCAAAGCCCCTATCTAATTTTGGGCGACTTTAACCAAAAGCATATTGCTTGGGGTAACGCACATAATACAATTGGTTCTGAGGAAATTTTTAATTGGGTGCTTAACAGCAACACTTGCATCTTAAACACTAAGTTTCCGACGCATATCGCTCCGAGTGGTACGCAGTCCCTGATTGATTTATCACTTTCCAGCGCAGACATATTTCCCAATTTTCACCTCTATGTACACTCGGACAGTTTCGATTCAGACCATTTTCCCATTGTCCTTGACCTGTCCCCCTTCTCTGTCCAAAACGCATGGCGTATAACACAGATTGGGTAGCAATTTCCCGGGCTATCAATCATTCGATGGCGTCTGGGGCTTCAGTCTCTTTCCATGACTTCCAAGTTCTCTTAAAAGAAAAGCTCCGTACCCATACGAAAAGGCATCCCATATCCCCTCGTAGCCCTCCTTGGTAGGATTCGCGATGTGCTGGCTACTGGGCCAAAAAAGGAAATACTTACGTTTATCCAAAACATATCTGTCCAAAGATTATTGGAGGGAATATAAACGGTTCTCCTCCCAGCTTAAACGGTATACAAAGACACGGGCCAGGGCCTTTTGGGCTGACATCTGTGCTACCTCTCAGAATGGTAATATATATAAAATCCTAAAAGCGCTGAGCAACAGGTCTGCGGAGAGTGGATCTCACCTCCTTCTTGAACATCAAGGGTCTGTGATGGCCGATTCTGTTAATCAGGTTAACGCGTTCGGGGTACAGTTTAGCAGTAGCATGAATTTGGAAAGGATCCCTTATGACCTCAGTGGTGACAATGCGCATTGGGACAAGGATATTACCCTGGAAGAATTTAATACAGCTATAAGCCAAATGAAAAACACCACTCCTGGTGAAGACGGTGTTGCGGGCTTTATTTTCAAGTCTCTAAGTCCTGCCAATCGGGAAAAAATGCTCCTGGATTTTAACAGTATGTTTCGGGTTGGTACGGTGCCTGCAGACTGGAAATCTGCGATTATTCTCCCTCTATGGAAATTTGGCAAACCAAAAAATCAGGTCAGTTCATATAGACCTATTGCCCTCACTTTGGTGGGGTGCAAGGTTATGGAAAGAATCCTCCTGAAACGTATCTTAGATTGGGTAATGGAAAAGCACATATTTCACGATCGACACTTTGGCTTTCTTCCTACTAAGGATAGTACAAAAGCTCTGTATCTATTCCACCACGACATCAAAAAAGCAAGAACGGATGGGGAGTTTGTTGTCGCAGTGAAGTTAGATATTAACGCTGCATATGACTCGGTGTGGAGGGATGCGCTAGTACACAAAATGGTAACTGTAAGAATTTCAGGTAGGACGGCTTTATGGATTAAAAACTGGATCAGCGACAGGACAATACAAATAAAATGGAGGGGGGTGTTCTCCCGCAAGCTGGAGTCTAACCGGGGTGTTCCACAAGGCAGTGTTCTATCGCCCATTTTATTTATGATATACTTGTGGGATTTCTTTGAGACAATAGACTCTGGAAGTCAAGTAATTGTATACGCGGATGACATCCTGGTGTACTGTACAGATAAGTCCATGCCCACGGCGTTAGTAAAACTCCAGAATAGCCTGGATAGGGTTCACCAGTGGTGCAATTATTGGAAACTTGATATTCGCCCTGACAAATGTGCCGCGATTAGCTTCTCCCGAAAAACCGCCCCCCCAAATTCTGACTTAAAAATCCAGGGGGTTGCCATCCCTTGGGAAACGAACATAAAAATTCTTGGTGTTTTCTTTTTAAGCAACCTCAGTTTTAAACACCATGTCAACTACATCGTGAAAAAAGCTCTTAAACGTTTAAATCTCCTAAAGGCCATTGCCTCCTCTAGGTGGGGTTGTCGTACTGCCGACCTTCTTAATGCCGTTAGTTAATGCCGTTATTCGTGGTACCCTTGAGTATGCGTGCCCTGTATACGGAAGCACTGCTCCTTCCACTTTAAAACGCCTGGATGTGGTTTATAATGCGGCCTTACGCTTCGCGACCGGTCTTCCAATGTGGACCCCCCTCTTCAAACTGTATAAGGAATCTGGTCAATGCCCCCTTTCGCTGCGCAGGGAGTTCCTCTCCTCGGTGTTTCTCCTTAAATGCGGCACATACTCTGACCCCAACTATTCTTTAAACTGCACCCAACCTCTGCTAGAGAGGTATTTGGAGGGGTTGCAGATAACGCCTGCTCAATTAATTTCTACTCGTTGGCCTCTCGGTTATATTACGGAGTTTGTAGAAATCATTTCGGAACACCTTCCCTTTCAAAATAAAAGCCTTCCTCCTCAGGCAATTAGAGGAAGTTTAAATGAATACATAGAGAATGCCTATGGAAATTACCACATTATTGCTACCGATGCTTCCAAGGATAATCATAAAACTGCTGTTGCAGCAGTAGACACTCGTAACGCTATTTACCGAGCTCACCTAATCAATCATATCAACTCAGTATTTACTGCCGAAGTCCTCGCCATAAATTTAGCCGTAACTAACTTTATACACATGGGCAACTATCTAATCCTCACGGATAGCAAATCTGCTCTGGAAAGCCTCAAAACTACTACCTACAAATCTCCGGCTGCAGTACTAGTTATACCACAACCTTCGTATGGCCAAGTTACACGGGGCCAATCCCTAGTAGCAATATCTGCTTGTTTTCTGCTCGGTCGTTCATCGACTCATCGTTAACTCATCGACTCGTCGAATTCAGTCATCGGCAAGTGCACTTTTGTTTATCTGCAATAGATGAATTTTTATTCATGGATAGAAGTGATCTAGACGAGCAGTTTCGCCGATGGGAAACCGAAAAACAATATCTTATCCGAAACTGCAGCTCTATAGTCAACGGGCCTTGCAGGTTTCCCCAGTGGTTTACACTTTACCCAAATTCCTATAAATATTTGCGTAATTTAGATCTGCCTTTGCATAATCTAAGGGAAACTTTGAACAATTCTTGAATTAATCGCATAATTTACTTCAAATTTCTTGTATTGGGGTTGGGAGGGGGCAGGGGGTGGTATCCCCCCTATGAGGGAGTTGTCGGAGGACGATTAAGAGAAAAGTTCCCTCGGCCGCTCACATGACGTATAGTGTACAAAAGGAATTTGAGAAGAACTGACGGACAACTGGAATACACAAAAAGCTGCACTTTATTGTAGGTATCTTCACAAAACAGTTATTAAAGAAACAAGTTCAATTACGCACCGCACATTGCTTCATAAAAAGAACACCAGGAACATATCTAATTGTTCCGGCCACACGGCATGCCGGAGTTCCATAAAAAAATGAACACAACCTCCTCTGACGGAGAGCAATCGAGAAGTCTTGTCAAATCTTCCTACAAAACTGCCAGCTCTCTACAGGTTGGCGAGTAAAATATGAGCACTCATAAGCCACTGCCCCACGTGACAACCACCGTCCGGTAGGCGTAAACAATATAAAAATTTGAAACAAACGGATTTAAATGATTTATCCCAAGACAGAAGTGCCAGAATTTGGCGGATGCCAATACGTAAGGCTACAACCCTGTGAGAAAACACCGACGGAGACCGGGAGGCGCTAAGAACTAACACAGCATATGCTAAAGCGAAATTAATTTAGAAGGGAAACCCCGAAAAATCCCAGACATAGCGTCGCGCAAAAGAAAGAATATTTTATCGAGCCGAAAAAACAAAGTGGAGAGAGATTAATACGGAATACGTAATTTTGACTTAGAAAGACGAAACATAGGAACATTATTTTAAGACGCGAAAAATATGTGAACTTCGTCACATATATCTCTCCACAGCCCAACAAAAAAATTTTGACGCCAGAAATTTTTTTTTAAACAAAGAACTTTAACCCTTGAATTAAACAGAAAGCCTAACATGCAGCGCTTATGAGGGCTCATCACAAAAATACAATACCAAATAACATAACAAATTATAAAATACATCACAAAATACCATTTGCAAAAATATCAACAATATTCCGCTACAAATAAAACAATTCAATTATCCATTACATATCAAAATTACACATGTGCAGAAACTCAAGAAAAATAACCTTGAATATTCAAAATAATATATGTACATATGACGTCATAAATGTGAGATCTCTTTATAAAAACAACTTTGCAGAAAACATTGCAGATAACTTTGCAGATAACATTGCAGATAACTTTGAAGATAACATTGCAGATAACTTTGCAGGTAACATTGCAGATAGCTTTGCAGATAACATTGCAGATAGCCTTGCAGATAACATTGCAGATAGCTTTGCAGATAGCCTTGCAGATAACATTGCAGATAGCTTTGCACGTGCAAAAAATTTACTTTCGAAGTCCTTTGCATTATCAACGTCCATGCAAAATAAGAAATGAAAGTTTCTCAATATTATTAACAAATCTCAAATATACTTAGTGCACTTAATCAGGTTTAAATTTTAAAATAAAGTTCAAAGATGAAGCTTCTAATTAAATGAATGTCAAAGAAGATTCTAATAAAAGTCATGACATAATTTAAGTACATCAAGTCAAAATGATTGCAATCAAATACCTGAAATGTGTCCAATGCAATTTAGTTGCAGTACAGGTATTGCTATCAACTTTCAAAACAAACTCTCTCTTTTTTCTTAAAGTTTGTTTATTTATTTATTAATATATTTTTTAATATCAAACACAATTTACTTCGTGAAACATAATAAAAACTTTCAATGAATAAAAATATCAAAACATATATAAATATTTTTTTTTTTTATACATGAGCTTCAAAACAAATTAAGATTTTGTGACCAAAACAGGAAACTTTCAAACAGACGAAACATGAACATAAACAATATTAGCAAAAAAATGGTAAACACAAAAGAAAAATGTATGTGTGTGTGTAAAGAAGGTGCAGGTTAGAAAAACCCATTAAATTGTGTAGAAAAGAAATGATTACCGACAACCGTAAGCTCACCTAAGAAAACTATTGTTCCTCTTTTTTTTTTTTTTTTTTTTTTTTTAAATATTAACAACAACTTGATTAACTAAGTTTCATGAAAAAGAGATACATATCATACAGTATACTGAAGTGTACATCTTTAAAAATACTGGACCAGCCAGATACAAACAAGATATTATACAACAGTGTACAAAGCAAGGAAGTGTCTGTGGGTACCTTCACAAACACGCCATTACTAAAACGAAAACATGCATCTACTTTCTAGGTCTTAAATTATACTGATTATGTGAAGTTGTAGGTAGATTAAAATTATCTGTAACACCATTATGGTAGTGATTATTACTATGTAAAGAAAGATATTCAGAACGTGGAGGAGCTAAAATTAATCTATCAATATGTACTCTCTGAGGTTCGAGATGGGGAGCTTGCAAACGTCTAATAGAGAAAGAAACAGGTGAGTGTTTTTCAGTGATCACATAAGGACCTGTGAATTTAGGTTTAAATTTATCCAAAGACTTTTTATAAACAATGTCATTTACATTTAAATCTCTGAGCCTAGCATGTTGTGAGTGTCTCTGAAAGCGAATCGTTTGTGAAGAAATAATGTTTTGATAAGCTTTCTTATAAATAGAGTCTAATTCTTGCATTAATTTGTAAGTGTGTATGTCATTAAGATTTGGCGGAGTTGTCTCAAAGTTAAATGTGTCAAAAATAAGTGATAATTCTCTGCCAAAATGTAATAAATTGGGTGTAAAACCAGTAGTTGAATGTGTTGAACCATTATACAAAGATTTGTGAATTAAAATTGCATGTTCGAAGTTGTGGCCATCAAGTAATAAAGAATTTACAGAGTATTTAATGGAAGTATTTATGCGTTCAGCAATCGAATTACATTGTGGATGACCAGCCGAAGAATGATTAATTTTTATACCAAGTTTGTCATGAAAATGATTATAAATAGAGGCAACAAACTGTGGCCCTAAATCTGACAAAATCACTGCAGGACGACCAAAAGTTGTAAAATATTTAAAAAGAGCCTCGACTATTACATTAGCAGACGTAGAAGTAAGAGGCACAAGCTCCATATGGCGAGAGAAATGATCAGTGATTGTTAGAACAGTACGACCATTACTGAAAGGACCAACAAGGTCAATAGCAATAGTATGTCCTGGATAAGTTGGTGTGTATGTTTGTTGTAAAGGAGCAGGTCGAGTAGGATGATGTTTCACCTGTAAACATACAGTACAAGAGGCAACAAAATTGACAGTATCAGTATAAATACCTTTCCAAAAATACTTCCTTGTTAGAAATTCGTAAGTCTTTTTTAAACCATAATGTGACAGATGAGAAATTGTTAAAGCTTTTGCTTTTAACGAATGTGGAGCAACAATTACATGATAATAAGTTTGATTATGAACATTATACTTTTCACACATCAATAACATAGTTTCTGGATGAATAAAAAAGGCAGGATGAGTTGCAGAGGAACCCTTACTTAAAATTTCATTATAAATGACAGACAACTCAGGATCAGCATTTTGCTCTCTGAAAAAAGTTTCATTTGAAATTTCCAACAGTGGATCAGTACTATTTGAATTTTTTGTAACTAAAAAGTTCACATATTCATTATTTTTAGGAACATTATCAACAATTGGTATACCACCTTTATCATAAATTAACTGAGGATTACTGTCAAGAGTTTCAGTATTATTTTCAAAGTTCTCCCTAGATAAATAGTCAGCAAGTACATTTTTAGATCCAGCAATGTGCTGAAAACTAAATGAATATTCTGACAACTCAAGTAACCACCTTGTGATTATGTCAGCTGGGTTGGTAGTCTTTTTATATTTTTTCAAAGGAGCACTATCAGAAAGAATTATGAAATGTCTATTATACAAATAATATTTAAAGGCATTAACAGATTTATATATAGCCATTAGTTCCAACTTAAGAGCAGGATACTTTTGCTCAGCTTTATTTAACGATTTGGAAAAATAAGCAACTGGAAGTAGTTTATTATCATACATTTGTAAAAGACAAGCACTTATAGAAATGTTGGAAGCATCAGTATTTAAATAAAAAGTCTTATTCCAGTCAGGAAGTCTTACCATAGGTTCAGAGAAAAATATTTGTTGCATCTTTTGAAAATTTTGTTCATGTGTAGAAGTCCAAACAAATTTAGCTTTAGGAGTAGTTAATTGAATCAAAGGTTGAGATAACTCAGAAAATGCAGGAATTAAGTGTTTGTAAAAAGTTGCCAAACCAATAAAGCGTTTTAATTGTTTTTTTGTTGTAGGAGTTGGAAAAGAAACAACTTTTGCAATGTTACATTGAATAGGCTTGATAAAATGATTTTCAATATGAAAACCCAAATAGTTTGTTGATGTTTTATGAAAAGAACATTTAGTAGGAGCAAGTGTCAAATTATATTTACATAAAACTTTTAAAACTTTTTCAAGTTTATGTACAGTGTCTTCAAAAGAATGTGATCCTATAATAAGATCATCCTGATATGCGAAAATTCCATCTGAGTTAACCTCGTCTAGTAAAAGATCCATAAGAGCCTGAAAAGTTGAGGCAGCGGATTTCAAACCGAAAACCATTCTTTTATATTTAAATGAGCCAAACTGAGAAGTGAAAGTTAATTTATCTTGTAAATCTTTTGGTAAATCTATTTGATGATAAGCCTGTTGTAAATCTAAACTGGTGAAAAATTTATATGTTGATAGATTAGCAATAATTGTCTGAATTTTAGGTAAAGGATATGATGAACCTTGTATGACAGAATTTAACATACGCAAATCAAGGGCTAACCTATACTTCTGTTTGCCAGAAGAGTCAGGCTTTTTCTTTATTAAAATTACAGGACATGCCCATTCAGAACAGTTACGTTCAATTATACCTGCATTCAGTAATTGGTCTATTTGCTCTTTAGCTTCACTTTGAAGAGCCTGAGGAATTGGAAATGGCAATGTTTTTATTGGAAAATCATTAGTAAAGTTCAACACAGGAATAACTCTGTCAGTGTGTCCTAAAGTAGACATATCTTTTGAAAAAGCAGCAAAATTGCTTAGTAATAAACTACTTAATTCACTTTGTTCATTACATTCCAAATGTGCTAAGTCAAAATCAGATGAAGTTAATTGCTGTTTTCTTTTATTAAGCACTTCTGATGAATGCTGTATTAAATTACACATTTGAAAATTCTCAGAATCATCGGTTAGGTCTCTTTCTTTAACTTCATCAATATCATAAATATTACCAATCTTGGTATTCTTATTTAAATGAATTTTCTGTTCAGATACATTATGAATAAATATAGAAAATTTTTGAGAGCACTTGTTACCATTTTTGTTTTGATTAAAGTGTTCATTTAAATAACAAGCCTCATAAGAAATGTAATTTTCAGCATCATTTGGTGAAAAAAGAAAATATTCAGTGCTAGACTTATTATCACAACAAACCTGAGCATAAATATGCTCATCCGGCTCTAAAATGACCTTTTGACATAGACAAACAGAATTGTCATTTACTTTAATTGAATTAGGACCTTTTTCATTATTATCAGTTGCACACACATGCATATTGCTAGAGTCTTTATTATTTAGAAAATATACCTTGACATCATTAACCATAAGACAAGAATTTTTCATATCAATTGAAATATTGTTTTCTCTTAAAAAAGGAAAACCCAAAATACCATCAAAATGTTCATTAACTGGAATGTCAACAATATAGAAGCAGTGGTGAAAAAACATTGATTTAATTTTAAAGGTTAATTTAATACAAGCAGAGAATTTTATTTTTGAATTAATTGTAGATATAGTGACTGAAGAAGCCAGGTGTTTGTAATTGATTTTAGATTTAATTTCATTAAAAACATCCCTTGTAAGCAAAGAAATAGAACTACCAGTATCAATCAAGAATTTAAGTTTTTGTTTATTCACCATCACTTCAATTATTGGTAATAAATTACAATCATTGTTCACATTTGCAATAAAATATTCATTTCGTTTTTCATCTTCAAAAATATTATCAGTCTGTACATATTTAGATTCAGCAATGGTAACAGGTACAATAGTCTGAGTCGAACAAGAACGAACTCTACGCTCATTAGACACTTTTGGTAAATTTTTAGACAAAATTGGGAAATTGTCTGGTGTATGTATGAAAGAACGAGATGTGTTCCCACCAGTCAAATCACACCTCGAAATTAGTTTAAATTACAGTCATTAGAAAAATTTCTTCCTGAATTTCGGAAGTTGGGTCGACGACCAAAATTATTATTTTGTGGAGTATTGTGCAAAACTTTAAATTTTCTACACTGGCGTGCAGAATGATGTCTGCCGGAGCACAATTGGCAGATAATACTACTTTGACCTCTATTTCTGTCATAATTTTGAAAAACTGTATTTCTGTTTTTAAACTGTGTATTATGAGGTCTACGTTGTCTGAAAAAATTCCGTTGCTCAGAAGCAGAAGCAGAAGCATTACGATTGGTGTCAGCAGAACCAGAAGTAGAATTTTTAAAAGTCAAATCATTAATTTTTGAAGCTAATTCTTCAATTTTTTCAGAAATAGCAAACACTGGGGCTTTTTGTTGATTAGCCAAAACAAGTGATTCAGATTGTGCAATATTTTGTAATTGCTGGGCACGCACAACAGCTTTAGAATAGTCAGTTATGTTATCCTCCAAAATTTTAACTCTAATGTTAGATGGCAAAGCCGACATCAATTTAACATATTTAATATCATCAAGAGCTTGAGAATCTTTAATTTTATATACCTTAGAAACCAAAACATTTAATCGATGAACAAAAGCAGTTACAGAGTTAAAATCTTCAAATTTCAAATTATTAAGCTCGGTTACTGGAGCTAGAATTTCATTA
The DNA here is from genome assembly GCA_038373885.1 of Cheiracanthium punctorium. Taxonomy (NCBI): domain Eukaryota; kingdom Metazoa; phylum Arthropoda; class Arachnida; order Araneae; family Cheiracanthiidae; genus Cheiracanthium; species Cheiracanthium punctorium. The sequence goes on from JAWZYV010001553.1 coordinate 12,681, forward strand.
TTACAAAAATATTTTTCAAATTCTAATTTAATTACATCAAAATCTCTCGCTTTATTTACAACCTCATTTTCAATAAAAAACTGTAATGCTGGACCAATTAGTTTAGTCTTGAAATACAAAATAGTTTTTTCTTCTGACCATTTGTTTAAAGATGCTAAGTCTTCCAATATACCAAAGAAATGTTTTAATTCTACGGCATTACCATCAAATGATGGAATATTAACAGAAAAATCAGAAATTTTAGACATTCTACAATAATAAAAATAAATGACTTACCTACAAAAATGACATAAAACACACAAAACGCAAAAATTATCCTCTTATGAATGAAAATCAAAACATTTATCCTTGTGACACACATAAAAGTTCCGAATCCATTATAAAAACACACATAATTCTGAACACCACACTCGTCTCACGGTTTCCGCTAGAGTCGACTCAGAAGTATCGGCGAAATACAGGAAACATAGGAACAACAAACACTGGTAGCTGAAAAAACACAAGGGCAGGCGAAACCAGAAGAGCATCGTAACACCGGAACGGTCACTACGGAAAATGTAGACACAGAGAACCATACAAGTCTATGACTTTCGATTTCCTGAGCGTCATACACACCGCTGGCTAGTAGGCACAGGTATCAGAACGAGGAACAGCAAATTCTTTTCGGTCGCACACCGCTGGGTAATCAAAATTCCGATGACATGGAGACGGGAGAGTCCGCAGAAAATTTGTTTTGCTTAAGTAAGAACAGTTTTTTTTTTTTTTTTTGCACATTCATACTTGGGCAAAAGGAAACTCCGACAGCCGGTGATGTGCCGGAAACAACTACTCGTGAAAACGAGCTGGTCATGACGCACCAAGTTTATATGAGGGAGTTGTCGGAGGACGATTAAGAGAAACGTTCCCTCGGCCGCTCACATGACGTATAGTGTACAAAAGGTATTTGAGAAAAACTGACGGACAACTGGAATACACAAAAAGCTGCACTTTATTGTAGGTATCTTCACAAAACAGTTATTAAAGAAACAAGTTCAATTACGCACCGCACATTGCTTCATAAAAAGAACACCAGGAACATATCTAATTGTTCCGGCCACACGGCATGCCGGAGTTCCATAAAAAAAACGAACACAACCTCCTCTGACGGAGAGCAATCGAGAAGTCTTGTCAAATCTTCCTACAAAACTGCCAGCTCTCTACAGGTTGGCGAGTAAAATATGAGCACTCATAAGCCACTGCCCCACGTGACAACCACCGTCCGGTAGGCGTAAACAATATAAAAATTTGAAACAAACGGATTTAAATGATTAATGCCAAGACAGAAGTGCCAGAATTTGGCGGATGCCAATACGAAAGGCTACAACCCTGTGAGAAAACACCGACGGAGACCGGGAGGCGCTAAGAACTAACACAGCATATGCTAAAGCGAAATTAATTTAGAAGGGAAACCCCGAAAAATCCCAGACATAGCGTCGCGCAAAAGAAAGAATATTTTATCGAGCCGAAAAAACAAAGTGGAGAGAGATTAATACGGAATACGTAATTTTGACTTAGAAAGACGAAACATAGGAACATTATTTTAAGACGCGAAAAATATGTGAACTTCGTCACACCCCCTTGCCCCCCCCAGAAAATTTAAATTTGAAAAGAAATATTTACCAAAAAATGTAAGTGTTTATTATATAAAAATAGTTTGTAATATTTAAATAATTAAAAAAAAAAGAAAAGAAAATCTATTTAAATAGATTTTCTTCAGCTGACGCTCAATTGAGCCTCAGCTGCATTATAAGAAAAACGGAAACTTCATTACAATGAGCAACTCTTTTGAAACCTCTTTAATGTAAACAGCAAGAAGAGAAATCAGTTAATTTTTAAAAGTTATCCAAGAAATATGAAAGTTAAAATTGCACTAAAATTCCTATACAATTGACAATATTGTTTTTTAATTATTAATTATGAATTTTGTTGCTACTTACATACATTGGTAAAAAGTGAAATTAATTTCTTTCCAATCGAATAATTTGAATATTATTAATAATAGCTGAACAAAACTTCGTCAAAATTTCACGCAAAGTCCCAATCTGAGACTAAAATAACCTCTACTTCATACTTTGCCTTTCACATGACAAGATTCGATGGTATAGAGGTAGCGCCCTTATCTCGTAATCTGTACGCTTAGGGTTCGGGCCCGAGGGAGGAAGGATTTTTTTTTTTTTTCAGAAAAACGGAAATTTAGCATACAAAAAACGAAAACATAATAAACAGAACGGACATTTTTTGAAAATTTTGCTGCCAGTCGTTTATTTTTTATTAACAAATATATTTTTCACAGTTTATCGGTTTCTTTTCGTTATTTCATCGGAGTCATCGGGAAACGATGATCGGCTTTATGGCTCCCCGAGCGGACATTTTGTACCAGTTGCCGATGAAATTTCCCCTTTTTTGGATGAAAAGCCGTGATCGGCCATTGCTCCTTCTCCTCGGATTTAACTCACCCGCCTCTCATCGACCGATTGGTTATTGCTACTAGGGATATCTCCCTAATTTGGGTCCCTGGCCATATGGGGATTCAAGCTAACGAACAGGCAGACAGTTTAGCAAAGAATGGTCCTTTTGCTACAAATACCTATAGCGGTGTTGCTCCGGAGGACATTAAAAAACACTTCAAAAATTGCTTAACCCATTTATGCCTAGCGTCCCTTTTTTGGGACGGCATTATCGCTATCATTCGAAAACGTTATTTATTTTTCCTGGCCTTTATTCGCGAGTATTGAATCTCAATTCCACAAAATATTTTAATATGGCAAGTAGGATGTTGACATTTCAATTTTTATGGTTAACGATTTTAAATGAAATCATCCCTTGTTCTAAAAGTTGACATCAGAAATTTATCAATTACTTCTGGTGTTAGCAAAAATCGAACAAAGTCGCAAAAATATCCAGGCACGAATGGGTTAAACGCTCACCTTGATGACTGGTGGTTGAATTGTAAATATTCAACAACTAATGCGCACTTAGGTAAAGACATTTACAATTGGACTAGAAACCTCTATGAGGACGTTTTAACTGCCCGTCTTCGCACTCTAAGTTTTGCTACGGAAGAAAGGCTGCACAAATTTAAACTCACCCTCTCCCCGTTATGTAGTATTTGTTTGACCGCAGTCGGCACTGAATATCATTACATTTTTGAATGTAGGGCTTTTAGGGATGAAAAGAACTTATTGCTAAAGAAATGAACATTACCGACCCCCTTCCCTCCTGGCAGGCCTTTTAGTATGCATGTAGCTGATGTTACATTTCCACGCACATTCTGGAAAATTCATCATCGTAAAACTTTCTTACTTTTTCACCTACCTCATTGGAAATAGATTTTCCTTTTACTTTTTCAGGTTCTGCCAAAATACCATGATCCTTTTTAAGATTTCTAGCCTTATTGGCCATGTAAGTTGAGACACCAAATTCATAAGCGGTCTTCTGACAGCTCCAACTACTCGGTACAAGAGTTAATAATTTCAAAACCTCTTGTTCAGATGAGATTTTACACTTTTCTTTCAAAAGTTCAATGAGGCAGTCTAAATCCTTACAGTCAGTACACTGCTTTTCGTTTGATTGATTCAGAGTCTCTAGAGGAACATTTAGCTCTGTTGCAAATTTCTTCTGCAATAGTGAACATGCCTCTGATGATTTTCTTTTTCCATAACTTTGACGTTTTTTTTTATTAATCCCGTGCAACTTGACAGGCGTGCATCCAAGATTTAAGATACTTATATTCAAACTTTCAGTGCCTTCTGGTATAAAAAGTTCCTGAGGTGCACTTTCAGTCTCAAGATTCCCAGGTTTTGAAATAGTTTCATTGAAACTTCCAGTGCCTTCTGGTACAGAAAGTTCCTGAGGTGTACTTTCAGTCTCGAGATGCCCAGGTTTTGAAATAGTTTCATTGTAGCATGCTTTAGTTCCTGTTATTCGAGTTCGACACTGGGGACATAACTTTTGCCCTAGTTTAAGATTGCTGTGTTCTTTTGCAAATTCCGATGACACAGATCTAAAACTCTTCTTGATGCGTCTACTATGAGACTGAAATGGATTACAACAGTACCTTTGAAGTTGATCATATGATGAAAGCAACAATTTTTCATGGTGAAAACAAATAGTTGTATTATTATTAAGTTGCTCACTTTGCACGTCAGACCTCAGTGCAATTAGTTCTTTTTGCTCTTCTGTAAAACTATCCCATTTAAAAAATCCCGTTTGCGTGAATAACTGGTTACATGACATTTATTCTGCAATATATCACCAAATGTGCAATTTGACAATGTGCCTGACATCGCTATGCTACTTGCTGTGAAATACAAATTTAATACAGTATACAGTAAAACCTATTTTAAATTGCTGTATCCATCCACAAAACTAGCCAAAGCACAATTTTGTTCGCAATCTATTAAAGGTAAATAAGTACTGTAACTTACAGGAATTCAATTCTTTCAACAAACTTTGTTCCTTCTATTGACTTGAATGTCATACAGAATTCAAAAGATTTATTGGTTGATGGATGATTGCCAAAAAGAGCAGGATTAAATTAAAAATAATTCTAAATTTTAATTTTAG